>JAJPUD010030616.1:1531-13069 GCA_023553655.1 Myrmecobius fasciatus | reverse complement strand
GTAATCTCGTTGCTAAAATCTTATTTAAAATTTTTGCATCAATATTCTTTAGGGAAATGGGTCTATAGTTTTCTTTCTCTGTTTTCACTCTACCTGGTTTAGCTATCAGCACCATATCTGTATCATAGAAGGAATTTGGTAGTATACCTTCTGTCCCTATTTTTTCAAATACTTTGTATAGTATTGGAATTAATTGTTCTTTAAATGTTTGGTAGAATTCACATGTAAAACCATCTGGCCCTGGAGATTTTTTCTTAGGGAGTTGATTAATAGCTTGTTCTATTTCTTTTTCTAAAATGGGGCTATTTAAATAATTTATTTCCTCTTCTGTTAACCTGGGCAATCCATATTTTTGTAGATATTCCTCCATTTCATTTACATTATCGAATTTATTGGCATAAAGTTGGGCAAAGTAACTCCTAATTATTACTCTAATTTCCTCTTCATTGGAGGAAAGTTCTCCCTTATCATTTATGAGAGTAACAATTTGATTTTCCTCTTTGCCTTTTCTGATCAAATTAACTAAAGGCTTATCTATTTTGTTGGTTTTTTCATAAAACCAACTCTTAATTTTATTTATTAATTCAATAGTTTTCTTATTTTCAATGTTATTAATCTCACCTTTTATTTTCAGAATTTCCAATTTGGTATTTGATTGAGGGTTTTTAATTTGCTCTTTTTCTAGTTTTTTAAATTGTAACCCTAATTCACTGATCTTCTCTTTCTCTATTTTGTGCAAATAAGCATCTAGAGATATAAAGTTACCCTTATAACCCCTTTGGCCGTATCCCACAAATTTTTGTATGTTGTCTCCTTATTGTCATTCTCCTGGATGAAATTATCAATTGTGTCTATAATTTGCTCTTTCACCCATTCATTCTTCAGGATTAGATTATTTAATTTCCAATTAACTTTTGGTCTATTTTCTCCTGGCTTTATATTACATGTGAGTTTTATTGCATCATGGTCTGAAAAGGATACATTTACTATTTCTGCTTTTGTACATTTGATTTTGAGGTTTTTATGCCCTAACACATGATCAATTTTCGTATAAGTTCCATGAACCCCTGAGAAAAAAGTATACTCCCTTCTATCACCATTCAATTTCCTCCAGAGATCTGTCATACCTAACTTTTCTAACATTTATTTTTATCTTCCTAACTTCTTTTTTATTTATTTTGTGGTTTGATTTATCTAATTCTGAGAGAGCAAGGTTGAGATCCCCCACTAGTATAGTATTACTGTCTATTTCTCCTTGCATCTCTGTTAGTTTCTCCTATAGGAATTTGGATGCTATACCACTTGGTGCATATATGTTTAGTATTGATACCGCTTCATTCTCTATGATACCCTTTAGTAAAATATAGTTTCCTTCCTTATCTCTTTTAATTAGATCTATTTTTGCTTTCACTTGATCTGAGATAAGGATTGCTACCCCTGCTTTTTTTTTTTTTGTTCACTTGAAGCATAGAAGATTCTGCTCCAGTCCTTTACCTTCACTCTGTATGTATCTCTATGTTTTAGATGTGTTTCTTGTAAACAGCATATTGTAGGATTCTGGCTTTTAATCCATTCCGCTATCCATTTCTGTTTTATGCGAGAGCTCATCCCATTCACATTCACAGTTAAAATGACTATATCTATATTTCCTACCATCTTATTTACCCAAAGTTATATTTTTCTCTTCCCTTTCGCCTTACTCCCTTCCCCTCTCTCCAGTATTTTCTTCTTGGTGACCACCTCCGTCCAACAATCCTCCCCTCTTTAAAACCCTCCCTCTTCTCCACACCTTTCCCCTAATCCCTCTATTAATTTATCCCTTTCTTTTCCTCCTTTCCCTCCTACTTCCCTATACAGAGGGCCAAGTTTTTCTCTGAAATCAAATGCGTCTGGTATAGTCTTTTAGAGCCCAATCTAATGAGAGTAAGATTTACACAATACTCATCACCCTCCCTTCTTTCCCTCAATTATATTAGATTTTCTATGTCTTTTCATGAGAATTTGCCTTGTTTTACCTCCTTTTTTTTAACTTTATTTTACCTCCTTTCCCCTCCCCCCCCTTTTTTGCAGTATGATATACCTTCCAACTCTAATTTCTTTTCAATTATTATCAAAGTAAAATCAAATTATACCCCCATTCTTTAAGGATACCCCTAGTAGCGATATAGTTCTCCAGAGTTCTTTCCTTTTTACCTTTTTACGCTTCTCTAGAGTTCTGTGTTTGGAGGTCAAATTTTTTGTTCAGATCTGGTCTTTTCATTAGAAATAGGTGAAATTCTCCTGTATCTTTAAATGACCATCTTCTTCCCTGGAAGATGATGCTCATTCTAGCTGGATAGCTTATTCTTGGCTGTAATCCAAGTTCTTTTGCCTTTCGGAATATCTGATTCCAGGCCCTTCGATCCTTCAATGTGGAAGCTGACAGATCCTGTGTAATTGTAATGACAGTTCCTTGGTATTTGAACTGTTTTTTTTCTAGCAGCTTGTAATATCTTTTCCTGGTGCAATAGTCCTGAAATTTGGCCACGATATTCCTTGGGGTTTTAATTTTGGGGTCTCTTTCAGGAGGTGATCAGTGGATTCTTTCAATACCAACTTTGCCTTTTGATTCTAAAACATCAGGGCAATTCTCCTTCATGATTTCCTGGAAGATAGCATCAAAGTTCTTTTTTTCATCGTGACTTTCAGGGAGTCCAATAATTCTTAGATATCCTCTCCTGGATCTGTTTTCCAAGCCAGTTGTTTTTCCTGGGAGATATTTCATATTTTCTTCTATTTTTTCATTTTTTTGTTTTTGACTGATGCTTGAAGTCTTATTGAGTCATTCATTTCAATTTGTTCAATTTTAATTTTTAAGGTATTTTTCCTTCAGTTATCTTTTTTAGCTCCTTTTGTAACTGGCCAATTGAATTTTTTGGTTCATTGCATTCTATGTCCATTTTGCCAATTTTATTTTTCAGTGAATTTTTGTCTTTTTCCAATTTACTAATTTTATTCTTCAGTGAATTGTTATCTTTTTCCAATTCACTATTTTTATTTTCTACTGAGTTGGTGACTTTCCAATTCACCAATTTTGTTTTTCAGTGAATTGTTGTCTTTTACCAATTCACCATTTTTATTTTCCATTGAGTTGATGACTTTTTCCAATTCACCAATTTTGTTTTTCAGTGAATTGTTGTCTTTTACCAATTCACTATTTTTATTTTCCAGTGAGTTGGTGACTTTTTCTAATTCACTAATTTTGTTTTTTAGTGAATTTTTGTCTTTTTCCAATTCACTAATTTTGTTTTTCAGTGAATTTTTGTCTTTTTCTGATTCACCAGACTTATTTTCCAGTTTTTCACATCTCTGTTGCAGGGCGATGTTTCCTTCTTGCACTGCTCTCAGTTTATTTCCCCAATCTTCTATTAGCTCTCTTTTGAGATTCTTTCTGCAATCTTCCAGGTAAGCCTTCTGAAAAGGAGACCAGCTTAAGTCCACCTTTGTGGCTTTATCTGGGATTGTTTTCAGAACCCCGGATCTGGGGACTGCTCTAGTTTCTCTCCATAAAAGCTGTCTATGGTGAGAGCTCTCTTCTTCTTGCTCATGATGTTTAGCTGAGGTATCAGTCACCAGCAGGGAATTCTGCAGCAGCAGCAGCAGCGGCAGCGGCAGCAGTGGCAGCAGCGGCAGCAGCAGCAGAGGAATTTCAATTTGCCCTGGGGCAGTTTGCCCAGTTGACTTCCGGTCTGGGGCTGATCTGGCTAGATCTGCACTAGGACCACACTTTCAGCTGCTCTCAATCCACCCTTTATCAAAGGTAGACCTGCCAAAGCACCTGCCCGCAAGCAATCTTCTGGTCCACCCCAGCCCCGGACTTGCACCCTGGCGGCACACTGGCGTCTGAGCGCTGGGAGCTGCTCGATCCCCTGACCGTCTAAAAGTGACCTCAGAAGTTCCTTCAAAGTAGATATTTTATAGAAGTGCGTTATAGTCCAAGTGTTTGGTGAAGCCCTCACTCCAGAACCAGTTTGGAGGCTCGGTTTGTCGGTGTCTGAGGGAAGGTCTCAGGAGCTTACAGAAAATGCTGTCTGCAGTTCCACTATCTTTGCTCTGCCCCCTAGATTCTTTTTTTTTTCATCATAGCTTACAGGGAGTCCAATAATCCTTAGATTGTCTCTCCTAGATCTGTTTGCCAAGTCAGTTCTTTTTCCTAGGAGATATTTCATATTTTCTTCTATTTTTTCATAATTTTTTTTGTTTTTGTTTGACTGATTCTTGAAGTCTTATTGACTCATTCACTTCCATTTTTTCAATTCTAATTTTTAATGTATTATTTTCTTCAGTTAGCTTTTTTAGCTCCTTTGGTAACTGCCCAATTGAATTTTTTTGTTCATTGTATTCTATTTCCATTTTACCAATTTTGTTTTTCAGTGAATTGTTGTCTTTTTCCAATTCACCAATTTTGTTTTTCAGTGAATTAATGACTTTTTCCAATTCACCAATTTTGTTTTTTAGTGAGTTGGTGTCTTTTGCCATTTCACCAATTTTGTTTATCAGTGAATTGGTGTCTTTTTCATATCTCTTTTGGAGGACATTATATCCTTCTTGCATTGATCTCAATTCATTTCCCCATTTTTCTTCTAACTCTCTTTTGAGATTCTTTATGCAATCTTCCAGGAAAGCCTTGTGAAATGGGGACCAGCTCATGTCTCTCTTTATGGCTTGCTCTGATGTTACTTTCCCTTTAGGAACCTCAGGATCTGAGGTCTGCCCTTCTTTCTCTTCATAAAAGCTGTCTATGGTGAGAGTTCTCTTCTGTTTCTCATTTTTTAGAGCTTGCAGTGTTTTTAAATCAGGGGACCCGCAGCTGCTTCAATTTGCCCTGGGGCAGTTCACGTAGTTGACTTCCAGTGCGGGGCTGGTTGGGCTAGGTCCCTGTTCTTAGTTGTTCTCAATCCACCTTTTACCAAAGGCAGATCTAGCAAAGCACCTGCCTACAAGCAGAGCAAAGTGGCCCAGGTGTCTCCCAGGGACTTCCCAGGTGCTTAGAATCCACCATGCTCCATCCCAGCTTCAGTCTCCTGGCCCGGCTGAGCACTGCTGACTGTGTGTGGCAAGCAGCCTGATCCCCTGCCCATCTTAAACAGACCTGCTTCAGAGCTCTTCCAAGGTAATTTTTGATGGACATGTGTTGTACTCCAAATATTTAGGGAGCTTTCACTCCAGAACCAGTTCAGAGACTTAATCTGTTCTTGGTTTGAGGGAAGATCAAAGGAACTCACAGAGAGTTGTTGTGTTTGCACTCCACCATCTTGCCCCCACCCCCCCCATAGCCTACTATTAATTACTTCAAGTAAGTCTTCTTTCTCAAATTCCTGGAATCTCTTCATTCATCTGGCTTCATCCTATGTATATGGATGTACATCTGGGTTTCACTAGTCTCTGAAAGCTTCCCATGTATCTCAGCTGGTCTTAATTGTAGAATGTTAGTTCATTTTATCTGGCCTATCCTTTTTTTGAATAATCTGAAATCTCTTTTCCTAAACCTAAGGTGCACACCAAACTATCCCTTCAATGTTCCTATTATTTCTACTTCAACATCCATACCTTACTTGTTGTTAAGAAATGTATCCAGAAAAAGAGTTCTCATTGTTGATTTCTTCAGTTTTTAAAGGATGGAGATATTATGAGAGCAGATGAAGAAATGATTTTGACTGAGTGTGATACTTTACATTTAAATAATGAAATCTCCCATTACTATAGTAAAATTCTCCTGTGCCAGAAATGTGATTTATTGCTTGTTTCTCATCTATTTCCTCTTCCTTTCTAGGTAAGCTCTAACAAAAATGAAAAGATTGTACCCAAAAATTATAGATTTATAGGTGAAATGGATTATAGCATTGATTCAGCCCACAACAAATCCCTCTTTACTGATGACAAAATTGAAATCCAACAAATTTAGGGGGGTCCCAAGGTCTATACATGCTTTATTAATATTAATACACACATACATACTTGCATAGATACATATGTACATACACACACATAGTAAAATTGAAGGCCATCTGGATTTTAAATGGTACTTTAAAACTCAGACTTTCAAACTCATGTCCTTCAATTTCAAATGTATTCAAATCAAATTTCTAAATCTTTCTATTGTGTAACACTATTTAAGAATAGATAATGTGTATGTGCTGGGATTGATTTTGTATCTGAACTATTGATTATTTCCAGGGTCTCCCAAGGTGTTCTAATCCTAGCAAATTGTGTTGAGTGAAAAAATAAATGAAGGCACACATTTTTCATTCTACTTGACCACATAAATTGACTTAGAAGTAATTTAAGCATATCAGCAAACTATCTAAACCCACAAAAAGAGTGTAGTATTCCTACAGTTAAAATAACTTTCTGGAATAAGAGAGATTCAGAGTGGGTTTAAGCTAAAGAAAGGATAACCCAATTTTATCTGTTAATACATGCTATCTCACCTTTGGGTGATTCCAATTCTGATTACACAGAGAGATACTTGTATAATTTTTCACTTATATTCTCCTCACTTTGTATTATTAAATGTTGAGCTCCCTATACTCATTAAGAAATAGAGAAACAATGAAAAATAATATTATCAATATAATTAAGCATTTAAGAATTTAATAAGTGAAAAAGGCAGCTAGATTGAGGAATAGATAGAATTGTCCTGGAGTCAGCAAGGCAAGTTGAAATCTAGCCTCAGACACTTAATATTATAGTCACTTAATAAGTGACTTGTCACTTAACCTTATTTGCCTCAGTTACATATGTAAAGTAAGCTGGAGAAGAAAGTGGCCAACCATTCAAGTATTTTTGTCAAGCAAAACCAAATGGAGTCACAAAGCACTGGACATGACTAAAAAGCAACTCAACAACCAAAACAATAAATAGTACAAAACATCAATTTAGACACTTATAATGCAAAGACAAAAAGCAGCAGAATTTTTTGCTCTCAAGATACTAAATATGTTATGATAAAGGGGTCATATTTAAGGGGATATACAGTATGCATATTAGTGAAAAAAAGATCTAGACAATGTCAAAAATATGTGAAATTTTCCAAATTGAGAATTAAATTTTAAAAACTGGCTCATTAATACTGGTAATATTTGGTCATTCTGCATATGGAATTTTAAAAATAAAAACATTTGGATGGAATCAAGATGATAGAGAGAAATCAAGTCATTGCCTGAGCTCTCCTCAGTTTATCTTAGAATTATTGTTAGATCAAGCATCTGAATGGATTTTGGAGTGACAGAACTCTCAAATATTCAGTGTGAAACAAATTTGAGCTTAAGATGTCTTGGAAGAACTTCAGGAAAAGTCTACCTCACTTGGTCAAAGGTAATACTAGCCCATTCAGACTTGGCATGAGTAATCTGGTGGGAGGCTTTTAATCAAAGTACAGCAGTGTTGGCTCTTCTATTCTACTTCAGAGGGCCAGTGGCTCAGCAAGACAGCTTGACTTCTACAAATGAAATGCAGAAGGCAAATTGTGAGTCCCTGATCCCTGGAATAACAGGGAGGACTGAGCCAGGGCAACCAGGCACTGTGGGAAAGTCAGCAGGACCACTGGCCCCAGTATGAAAAATCAATGAGGAGCCCCTATACTCCTGCAAAAATAAAAACAAAAACAAACAAAAATTCCCCAAACAAATAAAAACAAACAAAAATACTTGGGGCAATTTCTCCTATGCCCTAAGAGCAGAGCTCCAATATTTGAAATTAGAAAAAAGTCAAAAAGATCTCTGAACATAGAAAGTGACTATGGAGACAACAAAGATCTGAAAACCCAGAAGAGGATAGCAATGGCAAAATGACTACACGTGAATCATTAAAGCAGGATATGAATTGCTCTCGGATTCAAAAGGTTCGCTTAGAAAAATGCAAAAAAAAAAAGCAAAAATAATGTTAGAGAGGTAGAAGGAACATGGGGGAAAGAAATAAGAGCTATACAGGAGAATTATAAAAGCTAAGGGGTAGGAGGGGGAGAGCCAACAGCTTAGAAAAAGACAGAAATTGAGTGAAGAAAACAATTCCACAAAAATAGATTTGCAAAATGGGAAAAAAATATACTGAAGAAAACAACTTCTTAAAAAATAGAATTGGAAAAATGGAAAAAAATGTCCACTAAACAAAAGGACTCCTTTAAAAGTACAAATAGCCAAATGGAAAAGGAGGTTTAAAAACTAGCTGAAGAAAATAATTCATTAAAAATTAAAATTGAACAAATAGAGGTGAAGAATCATTTAGACATCAAAGATCAATCAAAAAGATTTTTTTAAAATATAAAAAAAAAAGTAAAATGCCTGATTGGAAAAAAGCCTAGAAAATAGATCCATAAGAGATAATATAAGAATCATTAGACTACCTGAAAGAAAACTGTTATTAAAACAAAAGAGCCTGGACAGTGTCTTTCAAGGAATCATCTGAAAAAACTGCTCTGATAATCCTAGAACCAGAGAGAAAAAAATAGTCTTTTAAAGAATCCACTAATCACCTCCTGAAAGAGACCCCAAAATGAAATCACCAAGAAATATTATAGCTAAATTTCCAAATTATCAGATCAAGGAGAACATACTGCAAGCAATCAGAAAGAAATAATTCAAACATCAAATAGCCATAGACAGA
Source organism: Myrmecobius fasciatus (assembly GCA_023553655.1). NCBI lineage: Eukaryota > Metazoa > Chordata > Mammalia > Dasyuromorphia > Myrmecobiidae > Myrmecobius > Myrmecobius fasciatus. Next base: position 4,426 of record JAJPUD010030616.1, on the reverse strand, counting down.
ATTATCCAGGATGTAGCAACTTTCTCATTAAAGTATTGGAAGACCTGGAATATAATATTCCAGAAGGCAAAATTGCTTTGCCTTCTGGAACAAGGAATTAACTACTCAGCAAAATGAAGCATTATTTCTCAGAGGGAAAGATGGACATTCAATGAAATAGGGGATTTTTGATCATTTCTAATGGAAAGATCAGAGATTAACAGAAAATTTGACAAAACTCAAGAGAATCATAAAAAGCTAAACAGGAAAGAAAAAAAATATTTTTAAAGTTTAAACATGTTATATGTGGTGAGTGGAGCCAAGATGTCAGAATAAAGGCAGAAATTTGTCCAATCTCTCCCCAAGACTGCTCCAAATTCCTTTAAATAATGACTCTAAACAAATTTTAAAGCACCAGAACACCCAAAAATATAAAATAGAACATTTTGCAGCTGAAGGCAAATTAGAAACTCAGCAGAAAATATCTTGTGCACCAGGATAGGAGTCCCAATGTAGACATGCCAGTTCAATTCCCTGACCAAGACAGTTTGGTCCAGGTCTACCTCTGAATCAGCTACTTGTGGATTCCAGATCTTTCAGCCTAGAGACATCAAAGAGGGCCTATAAGGTCAGTAGGAAAGGTCTGTTGAACCAGAGTGGGAATCCAGTATATAATGCCAGCTCAAGCCCCAGCCCAACCTCAACTCCAGCCCAAACCCCAGCATCAGCAAGGTAGGATATCTGAGGCACCAACAGTGCTGGAGGCTTCTTGACCTCTCAGCTCAGAGACACCAGGAAAAATTTGGAAGGTCACTGAAAAGGGTCTGTGGCAATGGGGTTGGAATCTGATGTGCAGACCCAGCTTAGCCAAGATCAGCAGTCAGCCTCAGCCAGCCCACTAGCTCTTAGTGCTACAGTGGGGTCGGGATATACCCAACACTTCCAGAGCAGAAAAGAGTGCTTTTGGTCAGATTCCTAGGAAGATTTCTGAAAACAGTTGCACAAAATCACTGAAGTTTGGGACAATGCACCCTCCACACTGGAAATAGAGCCCTACTTTACAAAGAGTTTAAAGCCTAGTAATGGGGTAGGAAAATGAGCAGAAAACAAAAAAAAAATTCTGACCATTGAAAAATTATTATGGTGACAAGGAAGATCAAAACATATATTCAGAAGATGATAATAAAGTCAAAGCTCCTACATCCAAAGCTTCCAAGGAAAATAAGAATTATGCTCAGAACATGGAAGAGCTTAAAAGGGACTTGAAAATGAAAGAGAGGTGGAGGAAAAATAGGGAAAGAATTGAGAGTGGTGCAAAAGGAAATACAAAAAACTAATGAGGTGAAGAATGCCTTAAAAAGCAAAACTGGCCAATTGGGAAAGGAGGTACAAAAGCTCACTGAGAAAAATAATTCCTTAAAAAATAGAATTGAGCAAATGGAAGCTGATGAGTTTATAAGAAATCAAAATACAATAAAACAAAACCAAAATATGAAAAAAAATAGAAAAAATGTGAACTATCTCATTGGAAAAAAAATCAACTGATTTGGAAAATAGATACAGGAAAGGTAATTTACAAATTATTGGTCTACCTGAAAGTCATGATCAGAAAAAGAGCCTGGACATCATCTTTCAAGAAATATCAAGGAAATTCTAGATATTCTAGAACCAGGGGGTAAAATAGAAATTGAAAGAATCCACCAATCATCTCCCAAAATAAAACTCCCAGGAATATTATAGCCAAATTCCAGAACTCCCAGGTCAAGGAGAAAATATTGCAAGCATCCAGAAAGAAACAATTCAAGTAGAGTAGAGCCACAATTGGGATAATAAAAGATTTAGCAGCTTCTATATTAAAGGACCAAAGGGCTTAGAATATGACATTCCAGAGAGCAATGGAACTAGGATAACAATCAAGAATCACATACCCAGAAAAATTGAGCATAATCCTGCATAGAAAAAGGTTGTCATTCAATGAAACAGAGGAATTTCAAGCACTCATGATAAAAACACAGAGCTGCATGGAAAATTTGATTTTCCAACACAGGACTTTGAAGATATCATAAGGGACATAATAAGGTTAATGTTTACAATTTTATATGGGCACATGATACTTGTAACTCATTAAAATATTCTCATTATTTTAGCAGTTTGAAGGTGCATGTATAGACAAAGAGCACAAGTGGGAGTTGAATATGAAGGAATAATATCTTTTTTTAATGATAAAATTAAAAGCTGAGAGAGGAATGGATTGGGAGAAATGGAAAAGGAGAAGTGGAATGATGTAAATTATCAGCCATATAAAAGGCAACAAAAAGCTTTTTCAGTGGAGGACAGGGGAAGTGAATGAACGTTACTCTCATCAAAATTGGCTCAAATAGGAAATAACTTACACATGCAATAGGAGTATAGAAATCTATCTTATACTGCAGAAAAATAGGAAGGGAATGGGATATGAGAATATGGAGAGAGTAATAAAAGAGTGGGCATATTGGGAGAGGGAGTGGTCAGTAGCATAACATTTCTAAGGAAAGAAAGGATAAAAGAAGAGAGAGAATAAATGGGGGGAAATTCAATTAGCAATAGTAATTGTAAAAAAATTGTAGCAAGTTTCTTTGATGGAATATTATTGTTCTCTGGAAAATGATGAACAACATGCTTTCAAAAAAAAACCCAAAAACCTGAAAAGTCCTTCCATGAACAAAGTGAAATATATTGTATATAATGTAATAGCAGTGTTCTGGGATGACTAGCTGTAAATTATTTTTGTAATTCTCAGTAGTATAATCATTCACATCTATTCTGAAAGATTTATGATTAAAAATCATATCCATACCCAGAGAAGGAACTGATTTAGTCTTAAAATAGATTAAAGATCTCTTTCTGTATCCCTATTCTGCTTTCTCCAGAGGTCTA
>JAJPUD010030615.1:0-13070 GCA_023553655.1 Myrmecobius fasciatus | reverse complement strand
TATTCTAACATAATTATCATGTAGTGGATATCCTGCCATCTAGGGGAGGGGTGCAGAGTAGGGGTGGAAAAATTTGTAACAGAAAGCTTTGTAAGGGTTAATGTTTAGGAATTACCCATACATATGTTTTGCAAATAAAATAAATAAATAAATAAAATAAATAAATAAAAAATAAAGAAAAGGTAGATTGTAAACCACTGAGAACACCAGTGCTAGCCAAGTACTGGAAGTCAATCAGCCAAACTGCCCCAGGGCAAATTAAAGCAGCTGTCACTCCTCTGCTTTAAACAGACCTTAAGCTTTTTTAAAAACAATGAATAAAAAAACAAAAAAAGAACTCTCACCATAGATAGCTTTTATGGAGAGCAAGAACAGACCCCAGATCCTGACGTTCATAAAGGTAAAGTAACTCCAGAGGTAGCCACAAAGGGAGGCATGAGCTGGGCCCCATTTCACAAGGCTTTTCTGGAAGATTACTTAAAGAATCTCAAAAGAGAGTTAGAATAAAAATGGGGAAATGAATTGAGATCATTGAAAGAAGGATATAATGCCCTACAAAAGAGACATGAAAAAGACAGCAATTCACTGAAAAACAAAATTGGTGAAATAGAAAAAGTTGCAATGAAAAAAAAAATTCAATTGGCCAGTTACAAAAAGAGCTAAAGAAAATGGCAACTGAAAAAAATAATACAATAAAAATGAGAATTGAACAAATAGAAGTGAATGACTCAAAAAGGTTTCAAAAATCCGTCAAACAAAAACAAAAAAAAAATGAAAAAGTAGAAGAAAACATGTAAAATATCCTAGGAAAAACAACCTACCTGGATAATACATCTAGGAGAGACAATCTAAGGATTATTGGACTTCCGGAAAGTCATAATGAAAAAAAGAACCTAGATGCTATCTTCAAGGAAATCATGAAAGAAAACTACCCTGATGTTTTAGAATCAGAAGGTAAAATTGCCATTGAAAGAATTCACAAATCACCTCCTGAAAGAGACCCCAAAATTAAATCCTCAAGGAATATTGTGGCTAAATTTCAGGACTATCCCAGCAAGGAAAAGTTATTGCAAGCAGCTAGAAAGAAACAATTCAAATAGCGAGGAATTGTAATTACAATCACCCAGGGTCTGTCAGCTTCCACATTAAAGGATTGAAAGGCCTGGAATGAGATATTCCAAAAGACAAAGGAACTTGGATTACAGCCAAGAATAAGGTATCCAGCTAGAACGAGCATTATCTCTCAGGAAAGAAGATGAACATTTAAGGATAGAAGTGAATTTCACCTATTTGAAATGAAAAGACCAGATCTGAACAAAAAATTTGACCTGAAACACAGAACTCAAGAGACGCATAAAAAGGTAAAAAGGAAAGAACTCTTGACAATTAAATTTCAACTATGGGTATACTTAAATAATGGGGGTATAATTTAATTTGACTTTGATAATATGAAAAAGAAACTAGAGATAGAAAAGCTTTCATACTGGAAAATGAGGGAAAATGAGGTAAAATAAGGTTTAAAAAAGGAGGTAAAAATGAGGTACAATCTCATGAACAGACAACGAAAATCTAATATAATTGAGGGAAAGAAGGGAAGGGGATGAGCATTGTGTAACTTACTCTCATCAGATTGGGCTCTAAAAGAGTATATCAAACACAATTTTTGCACAGAGAAACTTATCCCTCCTTATAGGGAAGTGGAAGGGAAAGGAAGAAAAGAAAGGGATAGAATAATAGTAGAGAAAATAGAAGAATTAGGGGAAAGGTTTAAAAAAGGGGAGGAGCTCTAAAAGGAGGAGGATTGTTTGAGGGATGCAGTCATCAAAAGCAAAATACTGGGGTGGAGGGAAGGGAGAAAGGGGAAAGGAAAGAGAAAAACATAACTTTGGGTAAATAATATGACAGGAAAAACATAATTAGTTATTTTAACTGTAAATATGAATGGGATGAACTCTCCCATAAAATGGAAGCAGATAACAGACTGGATTAAAAGCCAATATCCAATAATATATAGTTTACAAGAAACATATCTAAAGCATAGAGATATATACAGAGTGAAACTAAAGCTCTGGAGCAAAATCTATTTTGTTTCAGGTGAACAAAAAAAAAAAAGAAAAGAAGGGGTAGCAATCCTTATGTCAGATCAAGTAAAAGCAAAGACAGATCTAATTAAAAGAGATAAGGAAGAAAACTATATTTTACTAAAGGTTACCATAGAAAATGAAACAATATAAATCCTAAAAATATATGCACCAAGTGGTATAGCATCCAAATTCCTAGAGGAGAATTTAAGAGAGATGCAAGAAGTAGACAGCAAAACTATACTATTGGGGGATCTCAATCTTGCTCTCTCAGAATTAGATAAATCAAACTACAAAATAAATAAAAAAGAAGTTAGGGAGGTAAACAAAATGTTAGTAAAGTTAAGTATCTTTGGAGAAAATTGAATGGAGACAGAAGGGAATTTTCTTTTTTCTCAGTGGTCCATGGAACTTATACAAAAATTGATCATGTGTTAGGGTATAAAATCTCAAATTCAAATGCAGAAAGGCAGAAATAGTAAATGCATCTTTTTCAGATCATGATGCAATAAAAATCACATGCAATATAAGGCCAGGAGAAAATAGACCGAAAGTTAATTGGAAATTAAATAACCTAATCCTAAAGAATGAATGTGTGAAAGACCAAATCATAGACACAACGAATAATTTCATCCAGGAGAATGACAATAATGAGACAACATACCAAAATTTGTGGGATATGGCCAAAGCTGTTATAAGGGGTAATTTTATATCTCTAGAGGCCTATTTGCATAAAATAGAGAAAGAGAAGATTAATGAATTAGGCTTACTATTAAAAAAGCTAGAAAAACAACAAATTAAAAACCCTCAATTAAATACCATATTGGAAATTCTGAAAATAAAAGTGGAGATAAATAAAATTGAAAAATGAGAAAAGTATTAAATTAATAGATAAAACTAAGAGTTGGTTTTATGAAAAATCCAACGAAATAGATAAGCCTTTAGTTAATTATATTACAGAAAGTCATCCCCAGGATAATACACTATGACCAAGTAGGATTTATACCAGGAATGCAGGATTGGTTCAATATTAGGAAATTTTCAGCATAATAAATTCTATTAATAACCAAACTAACAAAAAATCATATGATTATCTCAATAGATACAGAAGCATTTGATAAAACCCTAGAGAGTATAGGAATAAATGAGCTTTTCCTTAAAATGATCAGTAGCATCTATTAAAAACCATCAGCAAGCATCACATGTAATGGGGACAAACTAGACCCATTCCCAATAAGATCTGGCGTGAAACAAGGATGCCCACTATCACCATTACTATTTAATATTGTACTAGAAATGTTAGCTTTGGCAGTAAGAGAAGAAAAAAGAGATTAAAGGAATTAGAGTAGGTAATGAGGAAACCAAATTATCACTCTTTGCAGATGACATGATCGTATAGAGAACCCTAAAGCCTCAACTAAAAATCTACTAGAAACAAATCACAACTTTAGCAAAGTTGAAGGATACAAAATAAATCCACATAAATCATTAGCATTTTTAGATATTGCCAACAAAGTTCATCAGCAAAAAATACAAAAAGAAATTCCATTCAAAATAATTGTAGATAGTATACAATATTTGGGAATCTATCTGCCAAGAAAAAATCAGGAACTATACAAACTAAACTACAAAATACTTTCCACACAAATACAGTCAGACCTAATCGATTAGGAAAACATCAAGTGCTCATGGGTAGGCCAAATAAATATAATAAATATGACAGTACTACCCAAACTAATTTACTTATTTAGTGCCATACCAATCAAACTTAAAATTATTTTACAGATCTAGAAAAAATAATAGCAAAGTTCATCTAGAAGAACAAAAGGTCAATTATTTCAAGGGAATTAATGAAAAAAAAGGCTGATGAAGGTGGCCTTGTTGTATCAAATCTAAAACTATATTATAAAGCAGCAGTCATCAAAACTATTTGGTACTGGCTAAGAAATAGAGTAGTCAATCAGTGGAAAAGGTTAGGTTCACAGGACAAAAAAGTCAATGACTGTAATAAGCTAGTGTTTAATAAACCCAATGACCCCAGCTTTTGGAATAAGAACTCACTATATGACAAAAACTTTTGTGAAAATTGGAAACTACTATGTATGAAATTAGGGCCTGACCACACCTACTACATATCAAGGTAAGATCTAAATGAGTTCATGATTTAGACATAAAGAGTGATATTACAAGAAAATTAGAGGAGAATAGGATATTTTACCTCTCAGACCTGTGGAGAAGAAATGAGTTTGTGCCCAAAGAAGAACTGCAACTTTTAATTGAGTACCAGATAGATAATTTTGATTTTACTAAGTTAAAAAAGTTTTTGTACAAACAAAACTAATGCAGAAAAAATTAGGAGGGAAGCAATAAATTGGGAAATCATCTTTACATTTAAAGGTTCTGATAAAGACCTCAATTCTAAAATATATAAAGAATTGTCTCATATTTATAAGAATTCAAGCCACTCTCCAATCAATAAATGGTCAAAGGATGTGAATAGGCAATTTTCAGATGATGAAATTAAAACTATTTCTAGTTATATGAAAAGATGCTCCAAATCACTATTGATTAGAGAAATTAAAATTAAGACCACCCTGAGGTACCACTACACACCTGTCAGATTGGCTAAAATGACAGGAAAAGATAACGATGAATGTTGGAGGGGATGTGGGAAAACTGGGACACTAATACATTGTTGGTGGAACTGTGAACAGATCCAACAATTCTGGAGAGCAATTTGGAGCTATGCTCAAAAAGTCATCAAACTATGCATACCCTTTGACCCAGCAGTGTTTCCATTGGGTCTATATCCCAAAGAGATCTTAAAGGAGGGAAAGGGTCCCACATGTGCAAAAATGTTTGTGGCAGCCCTTTTTGTAGTGGTTAGAAACTGGAAACTGAATGGATGCCGATCAATTGGAGAATAGCTGAATAAATTATGGCCTATGAATGTCATGGAATATTGTTGTTCTGTAAGAAATGACCAATAGGACGGTTTCAGAGAGGTCTGGAGAGACTTGCATGAACTGATGCTGAGTGAAATGAGCAGAACCAGTAGATAATTATACATACCAACAACAAGACTATTTGATGATCAATTCTGATAGACATGGCTCTCTTCAACAATGAGATGTTTCAAACCAGTTCCAATTTTCAGTAATGAAGAAAGCCATATACACCCAGAGAGAGGGATCCAAATGTGGACCACAACATAACATTTTCACACTATTGATGCTTGCTTGCATTATGTTTTCTTTCTCAGATTTTTCTTCCTCTTGATCTGATTTTTTTTGTACAACAAGATAACTGTATAAATATGTATACACATATTCAATTTGTGAAGTATTTTAACATAATTAACTTTTATTAAACTTCTTGCCATCTAGGGGAGAAGGTAGGAGGGAAAATTTTGTAACAGAAAGCTTTGCAAAGGTCAATGCTGAAAAATTACCATGCATATGTTTGCAAATAAAAAGCTTTAATAATTTTTTTAAAAGAGAGAGATTAGCACAGGTCACTAAAGCCTATCCTTTAACTAATCATTGGGCTAGATTTAATTAAATTGATTTTTCTCTTCTCTCTAATCAGTTTGTTTAAAGGTCTATCAATTTTGTTTCAATTTCCCAAGAGGGAAGGATCCTGGAAAGATGGTGAAATAGATCAGAAAATTCCAAGTTCTCCAGATTTTCCCCACAAAAACACAAAAAAGGCACCTCAAGGTGAACATGGAGTAGTGAAAAACAAATAAGACTTGAGGCAGAACAGGAGTTCTCCTGGGACAACTGAAGAAGACCCAAAAAAGACCCTAAGACTGAGATTTAATTGGTGTAAAATGTAAATACGTAAAGATTAGCTCCACAGAAACTACAAGATTGAAGCCATGGGACTTACTGGGTTGGCAGGTAGTTTCAGCTTGAAGCACAGAAACTTTCACCTCCTTGGCAGTGTGGGAAGTTGCAGGTCTGAGTGTGAGAACATTGATAGAACCTTTGTTGATAAGGAATGCCAAGCCCTGCTGTGTTACAGAGATGCTGCTCTGGAAAGGAACTAGCATACATGAGAGCAGAAGCAATGAGATGAGGAAGCTTCTACTGTGGGCACTTATAAGTTGTTGATTTGTTTCCAGACCAGTGAAAAAAAACTGACCTGAAGCCAGAAGCACCATCCTCCCCACCCCAAGACTAGAGGTAGTAACATTCATAAGTTCTCATAATAATTTTAAAAGTTTTTTTTAAACAATAGCAGGCAAAGTAGAAAGAACCCAATCAGAAAAAGTTCCTTTGGGAATAGGAAAGACAGGTGTTCATTTTCAGAGGAAACACTGAAATAAATTTAAAAAAATCTCTCCTATCTCAAAGAATAATGTTAAATGCTTACTTGGTCAGAAATAATTTATAAAAGAACTAAAAAAAGACTTTAAAAGATAAATGAGAAAGATTGGGGAGGAAATGAGAGGGAGAGAAAGAGAGAGAGAGAAGAAAAAAGTTGGAAGAAGGAAGGAAGGAAAGGAAGGAAGGAGGGAGGAAGGAGAATAAGAAAATTATGAAAAGAAAGGCAACCAACTCAAAAAAGAGATCCAGAGTCTTAAAGAAGAAAATGATTCTGTAAAAATTAGAATTGGGAAAAGTGAAATCAAGCTTTATGAGACCAAAAAAAAAAAACCTCACAAAAAATATAAAAAATGAGAAAAATAGAAGAGAATATGAAACATAACAACAGATATAGAGAACAGATGATGAAGAAAAAATTTCAGAATGATTGGATTACCTGAAAACTGTGACCCCAAATAGAACTTTAACATAATAATACAAGAAATAATTAAAGAAACATGTTGAAGAATAATGATGAACAACTATAAACAATATCATCTCCATACAGAAAGAAATAACAAAGTATAAACCAAATATAAAAAACATGATGATACACAAACAAAATCATCCCATTTGCATTGATAGATAAAAGGAAAATTCTATAGAGACAAAAAATGTGTAAGAACTACCAAAGATTAAAAGTCTTTTCCCTATTAAAGATAATAAAACTATCACAGTTGAACCCTAATATTAAATTTTTGTGATGTTTATAAAAAAATAACAATGGCCTGAAAAGAAAATAAAAGGAAAGGAAAGGGAAAAAAGAAGGAAGAGGAGAGGAGGAGAGGACAGAATAAGGAAGAAGAGAGGAGACTTACTGGAATTAGATCATATTGGTATGTAAAAATCGTTGATTAAGGTAATAAAATTGTGAAGGCATTGAAGAATCAATATACAAGTTATCTAATGAATTGAAAGATGCTACTGGCAGAAAAAAAAATTGTACTTCATGCCAATATTGTCATAAAAATTATTATTTTTTTATTTTTGTCTTTCCATGCCAGATATAATTCATGCTCTTAACACCATTCTTAAAGTAACATGACATAATTTGTATTGATTCTATATATTCTATATACTTGCCTCTAATTTAGTACATGTTTTAATATCTAAATTGATGTTTACTGTCCATTCATATTAGCCTTTTCAGATGACTTTTTTATTAAAATTTTATATCTTTGTGTCTTCAAAATTCATTTTAAAAGTAATATTTTAAAATCCCTGCTATGATGATTTTCACTATAAAACTTCAGTCTACATAATCTGACCTATCCTTCTGATTAATCCTTTAAAATTTTCTCTGCCACATGTTGGACAGAAGTCCCTGGGAACTAAGCCAATGCCCTCAGAGAAGATAGTGACTGAAAAAAACAGAACTGGCTCAAAATCGTTGAGTTTTACTAGTAGATATTTGCACAGAGTTATTTGGACAGTGAATAGTCCAACTGGAAAGTAGAGTGCTTAATTAGAAGTCCTCCAAAATTGCTTTTTTAACCTAAGAGCTTTAATTATCAGTATTTCAACAGAATATAGCAATAGTGTTAAATTAACTTACTAAATTCTGTTTATCAATCTGGTATTGCTATTTATGCTGGTCTTCTTTTTCTAATGTTTAGGATTTTTTGAAGAAATGAACTACCTGTTCTGTATTTGATACAAATTGTGAATTGAGGACATTTGAAACTCCACCTCTGTTTTGAAGGAGAAAAATTCTATATGTAAGCCGTAATCAAAGTAAAAATCTACCCTATCCCCATATTACTAAATTGGAAGGTTTAATGAGCTAAGCAATGTGAAAACAAAAAATCCAGCCCTTTTTTCATTACAATTCAAACTTCCCAACACTAAACCAGACCCAAATCATTTCCCTAGGTACAGTACATTTGAGTGAGAGCAATCTTCCAGCTACTTTCGTTTATGGAATATTTCCTTAAAGTTAGAATGAAAAGCAAATGCAATTTTAAACTTCCAGGAGTTGCCATTAATCTGTGTGTAAGATTTAAGCTACTCTTTGAATCTTGGAATACTATTAGAAAAAGTTCAAAAATTAGACATTTGAAATAAAAAGAAAAATTCCTGATCCTTTAAATGAAAGAAAATATCTATTTTCCTACGTTATTTTATTTAAAGTAACATGGAGAAAACTTCCTGCTTTTTATGTAAACTAAGTCAGCCTTTCACTTATTTAAATTGTGACCTTAGTATCTAAAACTTTGAGTGGCTCCAAGTTTATGACAGGTATTTTCTAAATATGCAATCTTCCAAAGACATGTTTTAAAATTATTTGATATAGAATTGTCAAACAGAATGTGGTGTAAAAAATAATCAGAGTTATTTTTTGATCCATGAAAACTTATCTATTCACTGAATCCTATTCTATGATGACATTTCAGATAAGCCAAGCCATGTTCTTGTCAATGGATATCAAATTGTATAAAATCAATTTGATTCATAACATCTAGTTATTAAACCTATGAGAAAAATTAAAATAGCATATATTAACAATGTGCTATTACATTAGGACACTTAAATTTCTATATGAAAATTATAATAGTGCATTTTACTTTAAATTCAATCAAGTTAGATTTAAAATATCTAGAAAAAAAAAAACAACAGCATTTATCCAACAGTTCTTCAAAACCTGGACAAAGTTAAATGGTGCTAGAGCTAAACTTATAGTTGTAAACATCATTAAGCATTACTGTTGTACTTACTGTTGCACATAAAATATACAGTATAATACAATTGTACATTACATTATGCATATGAAAGCAGTTAACATAAAAAGTACAACTTTGTAATTGCATTTGCTTATTTATATTAAAGAAAAAAATTTTTCTTATAACTTCTTAAAAGAGAGAGTAAGTAATTTTTCTTGTGGCACCATATTGATCGCTAGAATACTTAATAAATCATGGTTCCAGAAGATAGAGCTTTTTGAACCTATTAATTGTCAATGCAGTTGAAAACACTCTGCTCTAAATCATTCTATTGAAACTGGAAAATGCTAGCTGCCATAGAAATATTTCTGTCAGAAACTTAATAGTAACAAATGATGTTATTTCACAAGGTCAGAAAATATTTATTGTAAAATTTGAACATTCATTCTGTTAGATCAGTTTTTTTTTATTTCAACTTCAGAATATTATATTAGCTTTGTGTGCCTATTAAAATGTCAATATGTTACTTGGTTTTCAATTACAATTTCTTTGCCACACAATCCTTTTTTTTTTTTTTTTTAAGGAACGTTAAGAAGCAATATAATAACATGGAAAAAGTAGTAGCCCTAGAATGAAACAATTGGAATCAAGTTCTGTTTCTGCCATTATCTCTGTGACTAGCAAGGCCTCTAACAGATTTGATCCACTATTATCTTTCTGTAAAAGTAATACTTTGACTACCTAAAGTTGTGTGGAAAGTGCTTTGTGATTCAGAAAACATGACATATATGTGAATAATTATTAATAGCATTGCTGTAATGCAAAAAAAATTGGCAGAAGCTTAGAGAAAGACTTTTTGTGTGATGAGGAGATCATACAAGAAAGATTTCTGTGTAGAAACAGAAAAGAACTGGAAAAGACAGGAGGTATAGATAAATCACAAGTTGTACCACTGGAGGGTGTATCCATATCTATGAGATCAGGTATCTATTGAAGGAAGCTCTGATAGGCAGTAGGTGTTATATTGTAAGTGGTTTATTTTAATCTTGAGAGGGACTGGACTTGTAATTTCATTAGTGCTGTAATTTTCAGATGACTAAAGTATCAGTACCAAAGCAGACTGACGCCATAGAGGGCTGCCTAGAGCAAGACAAGATTAATTGATTTGCCAGAGAAAAACATGCACAATGAGTATCAGAGGCAAGACTTGAACAAAATTCTTCCTCTGACTTTTCAAGGACACCCCTCTTCTTTTTACCATTATGACATCTCTGCATTTCTCTATATATATAAAGCCCCGTTTCAATCTACATGTACACATATATGTTCAGGTATACATAGAATATATAGAATTTATATAAATATGTTTAGGTAGTCACACATATGAAATATATTTTACTCAGTAGGGAGCATTTGTTAAAATAAGAAAGTATGATTCGGTATTCATACTAGAATGATGGGTGTTCATACAAGTATATATGGATACTTATGATTAGCATATGAAAGACAAATTGAATGCAAATAAATACATACCATGATATGCTCAGTCCTGAAAAAAAATATTTTTTTTTGATGCACGAGCTTGCATGTTGATATGTAACTTCTCATCTTGACTGGTTTGAAAGCAACAAAATTCTTGCATATGTGTGTGTAATAGTGAGGTTATCTGTAAGGTTATCTGTAATATTGATAGGAGATGAGATGATTTTTGACATGTTTCTCTAAGAGTTTGTGGGGGGGTGGGAAAGATTTTACTAAGTTATATCATAGAGAGTCATGAACATGAGAGTACACTTAGAACAATAAAAATGGGAAGCATGGAAAAGCAGGTAAGTTACTGCAATTTGGATGAGAAAATCCTGGGTTCAAATGTAGTTTCACATATTTATTAGCTGTGTGACCATGGAAAAGTCATCTACTTTTTCCTCATTTTGGTTATTCATTTATAAAATGAGGAAGTTGAACCTGATGACTCTTAGTATCATGTAGCTCTACACCTATGATCCTCTCTTTCTAACAAAATATTTAACTATTATTAAATATAGGTGTACAACATTGGTGATTCCTTAAAATACACAGGTTTTATTTTAAAAATAAAGAAAATATAGATGCTGGTCACATGTTGGAAATTACCTGATTGAGAAAATTAAATATTTTTGGATCATGATAAATGCAAGAGAGAAAAATAATAACATCACTGCATCAAATTGTGTAATCAAGAAAAGGGAAACTTTTGAACATTTTCTTTAAATATTTTGTGGGTTAAAATATCTTCAGGATGTTTTGCTAGGTTTATGATTCACTTGGACACAGCAGTTCTGTCAGAAATAAACCACATCTTAAATTACTTTACCCTTGCTCAATGGAGTTACAGCATCATCATTCACACCTAACTATGTATGACTGAAGAGTCGAGATAGTATTCTCCATCCCAATAGTCTTTCCCTTCTATCAAAGTAGATTTTTCTTTACAGGGTGCATACTTGTCATTAATGTTAGCAAAAGTAAGATGTCTAGGGCAAGGAAAAATATGAGCTGAGGTTAAGGGAAAGGTTTCAAAATCACTGAATTGAGTAATCAAAAGACTAGAAGAGACCTTAGGGTGCAGATGATTCATGCCTCATAGGAAAGGAAAGAGCTCTAAATGTACTGAGCCAAATGATGTGTCAAACTACCATTGCCAGAAGTCAATCTTTTTTTCCTTTTTTTCAGAGTATAGCTACAGTTTGGAGACTTCATCAGGAAGCTGAATCAGTACAAGGTTAAGCTGGATCAGAATCAACCTCTAGGGATGAAAGATGAGACATCATCATATGCAGTTATACTGCTACATTTTTACCATGTTAAAAAGTTCTTCAAAAGCTGGACAAAGTTGAATCACTCTAGAGCTAAATTCACAGTTGTAAAGCATTGTAAGATTTCTAAAACACTCTTCCTAATGCAACCTTAGACTACATATATTGAAAACATATTTATATCTATTTTATATAAGAACACTGATGCTCAGACTTGCATACTATCACATAATTTGTAAATCAGTGTTTAAACCCAGCTCCACTGACACCCAGCTAAGTAATCTTTACATTACACTATATTTCCTCTTAGGCATTTTTAAAATCCCCATAGTTAAGAGTTAAATTGTACTTTAATTCTTCCTTCTAAGCTGTTTATGAACTAGTAATGGAATAAGGTATATTCACTAATAAATAAATGCAAAATCAAAAAATTCATATGCATGAGTGAAGCAGTTAATCCTTTTCTTACTTTTTTTGTCATCTTTAGATGCTACTGATCATCCTAGTTTCCTAAGCAGTTTCTCTCTTCCCTACAAATTAGTGACTTTAATTTCTCCTTGTTCTCTTTGTATCTGGCTCAATACTTCTTGGCTTATTGTTTTTTGTTTTCTTTCTCCTCCTTAATCATGAATGTCACTCATAGTTCAATTTTTGCTCTTTAATGATTTAATTCTACACTGTAATCTATTGCACAGCTTTCAAGTTGTCATATTTATAAAAATGATTCATATAAATATATTATATTATGTATATATACATATAGCTCAACATTTTTACAGCACAGTACTAATCCATCATAATAATACACTACAACTTGTTCAGTCCTTGCCCATTACATTATATGTGTGTATATAAATATATAGATATACATATAGATATTTGTATGTGTGTATACATATATATCCAACCTAAATCTCTTCCATTAGCAATGATTCTTAATCTGAAAGAATCTTCTGAACATCTCTATCAGAAAGTCCTGCCAACAACTGAAGTCAGCAAAACCAAAATATTACATATTTCCCTCTCTTAAACTTCTACTACTCCCAACATCACTATTTTTTAAAATTTAATTTGCTTTTTTCCAAACTTAAAAAATAAAACAAGCATTTTCATAACATAATAAAATGGAAAAATATGATTGTACATGAAACTGCAAATCCATTA
>JAJPUD010030614.1:0-13070 GCA_023553655.1 Myrmecobius fasciatus | reverse complement strand
ATTTGGAGCTATGCTCAAAAAGTTATCAAATGGTGCAAACCCTTTGATCCAGCAGCATTTATATTGGGCCTATATCCCAAAGAGATCTTAGAGGAGGGAAAGGGCCCCACATGTGCAAGAATGTTTGTGGCAGCCCTTTTTGTAGTGGCAAGAAACTGGAAACTTAATGGATGCCCATCAATTGGAGAGTGGCTGAATAAATTATGGTGTATGAATGTTATGGAATATTATTGCTCTGTAAGAAATGACCAACAAGATGATTTCAGAGAGGCCTGGAGAGACTTACACGAACTGATGCTGAGTGAAATGAGCAGAACCAGGAGATCATTATACACGGCAACAACAGTACTATATGACAATCAATTCTGATGGACATGGCTCTCTTCAACAATGAAATGTTTCAAACCACCTCCAATTGTTCACTGAAGAAAGCCATATACACCCAGAGAGAGGGATGTGAAATGTGGACCACAACATAACATTCTCATACTCCTTGATTGATGTTTGCTTACATTGTGTTTCCTTTATCTGATATATAGTTTGTGTAGATAAGATTTTTCTTGCACAACAATGATAAGTTTGGAAATATGTA
This sequence comes from Myrmecobius fasciatus, assembly GCA_023553655.1. Lineage (NCBI taxonomy): Eukaryota > Metazoa > Chordata > Mammalia > Dasyuromorphia > Myrmecobiidae > Myrmecobius > Myrmecobius fasciatus. The sequence goes on along the minus strand of JAJPUD010030614.1, from coordinate 12,478 downwards.
TACATATATTCGATTTGCCAATATTTTAACATAATTAACATGTAGTGGATATCCTGCCATCTAGGGGAGGAGTGGGGAGTTGGGGGGAAAAATTTGTAACAGAAAGCTATGTAAGGGTTATTGTTGAAGAATTACCCACACATATGTTATGCAAATAAAATTAAAAAATAATTTAAAAAAAATTATGGTATATGAATGTTATGGAATATTATTGTTCTGTAAGAAACGACCAACAAGATGATTTCAGAGAGGCCTGGAGAGACTTGCATGGACTGATGCTGAATGAAATGAGCAGAACGAAGAGATCATTATACATGGCAACAACAATACTATATGATGATCAATTCTGATGGACATGGCTCTCTTCAACAATGAAATGTTTCAAACCAGTTCCAGTTGTTCACTGAAGAAAGCCATATACACCCAGAGAGAGGGATGTGAAATGTGGACCACAACATAACATTTTCATGCTCTCTATTGATGTTTGCTTGCATTGTGTTTCCTTTCTCTGATTTTTTTTCTTGTAGATACGATTTTTCTTGCACAAAAATGATAAATGTGGAAATATGTATACATATATTCGATTTGTCAAGTTATTAACATAATTAATATGTAGTGGATTTCCTGCCATCTAGGGGAGGGGTAGTAAGTAGGGGGGGTAGGAAGTAGGGGGGGGAAATTTGTAACAGAAAGCTTTGTAAGGGTTAATGTTGAAGAATTACCCATACATATGGTTTTTTTTTTATTGAAGCTTTTTATTTGTATAACATATGTATGGGTAGTTCCCCAACGTTGATCTTTACAAAGCTTTCCATTACAAATTTTACACCCAGTCCCCTCCCCTCCCCTAGATGGCAGGAAGTCCACTACATGCTAATAATGTTGAAATGCTTGAGAAGTTATGCAAGAAAAATCCTATCTACAAGAAAAAAAAAAGAATCAGAGAAAGGCAACACAATGCAAACAAATGTCAGTAGAGATCATGAAAATGTTACGTTGTGGTCCATATTTCATTTCCCTCTCTCTGGGTGTATATGGTTTTCTTCAGTGAACAATTGGAGCTGGTTTGAGACAATTCTTTGTTGCAGAGAGCCATGTCCATCAGAATTGATCATCATGTAATACTGTTGTTGCTGTGTATGATGATCTCCTGGTTCTGCTCCATACATATGTTTTGCAAATAAAAAGTTTTAATAAAAAAAATAAGATAAAAAAGTTGTTTAAAAAAAGAAAGAGCATTAAAAAAATTATTTTTGCATTACTCAGAGAAATGGAACTGAATCTAAGTTAGTCCCTTGTGGTATTAAATTATTCTGGTTGCTGTAGTTTGCTGAGTAAGCAAAATGCATAAAAATATAAAACTGTGGAAGAACTCAATATACCTCATAGTCTGTTTAAACAAATATTTCTTAACTAAGATTAATTGCCTATATTATATGAATTCTGAGCAGACATTTCCTAGCTGTGTGATCCTGGGCAAATCCCTTTACTCTGCTTACCTCAGTTTCCTCATCTATATAATGAGCTAGAGAAGGAAATGGCAAACCACTCTGATATCTTTGCCAAGAAAACCCAAATGGGATCCTGAAGAGTTGACATGATTGAAAAATGAACAAAAATTGAATGGGCTGTGTCAGGAGGTAGTGAGTTTCCTTTCTCTAGAGGCCTTCCTGCAAAAGCTAATAGGAATCTAGTCAAAGAGATTGTAAAGGGAATTCCCTTTCAGGTATGAATTGACATATAGGTAACTTTCAAGTCAGAAATTCTGTAAATGTTTCCATGATTTCTGCTACCAAGAAACACAGTCAGAAACCAAATCTTTTGTACTGCCTGTTATCTCTTCCTACTTCAGATCTTCAGACCCAGTCCTACCAAGTGGTTTCATGGCTGATCTGTTAATCTTCATTTGGTTCTCGATGTTACTATCTCTAACATACAGTAAAACACAGAAAGAGGAGGGTGAGTATGCGGTTATAACAGTAAATTTTAAGGGATTTTTATTTATCCTTGAAATTTTGAAGTATTTTCTTTTTCCAGGAACCTGAAATGTCTTTATACTTTGATTCAGTATTATCATTCTAGCATCAACTTGCAAATATTTGTTATTATTAATTATTGCTAGTTATCCTCACTGCCATGACTAGAAAGTTAATGTTGATATAATGGATTTAATTGTCTCATTGAGTAGTGGAAAGAATGCTGGATTTGAATGGCAAGGATTCAAATCACAGCTATTCCATTTAATTCTTCTGTGACCTTGGTTGGTCATTGAACTTCTCTGAGTCTCAGTTTCCCTTATATTTATTCCCATATATATAAATATATATTTACATATAAATATAAAATTTATAAAATTTTAAATTTACATAATAAACATGGAAATATGTTTAGAAGAATTACATATGTTTAATCTATATTGTATTTCTTGCGGTCTAGGAGACAAGGATGGAGGGAAACATGGAAAAAAATTTTGAGCACAGAATTTTGCAGGGGTGTGTTGAAAACTATCTTTGCATGTACTGTTAAAAATAAAAAAAAAATATTATAGATCCTAAAAAAAAATGAAGTTAGGAATGTTGACTAATCCATTAAGATCTCTTTTGGTTGAAAATCTATGATCCCATAACCTTGGTACTTGGGTAGGAAGCCAGACTAGATTTCTGCTGGTAAAAACAACATCCATCCTCTTTAAAACAGGATCTGTACAAGACAAGATCAAGACAAATGCTAACCATATGTCATTAACATTTTTAAATCTTAATAATGCCTTAAGAAAAAGGGGAGAGAGGAAGTAGTAGTTATGTTTTTAAAAGTAATAATAAATCTTACTGTTACACCACTTACATTACTCCCACTATTCCTTCACTTTTCCTAATGAAGTCTCTCATATAACAAAGGATTTTTTTAAAGGAGAAAAATCAGGAAAACCAATTGACACAGTGAAAAAAATATAAAAATATATGCAATGTTCCATACTCACTTCACATCTCAGCAAAGGAGTCGAAAGGTAACTTGTATATCTCTTCTTTGGTGCTAGTTTATTCTTTATAAGAAGAAGAAATGAGCTTGTTCTCTACACTGCACTACCCTCCTACTCCATTTCTTCTAAATCTACTGAGCTTGAAATTTGAAAGGTTCATCTTCATAAATTCAAATCCAGCCTTAGACAAGTCACTTAACCCTGTTTGCCTCAGTTTCTTTGTCTGTACAATGAGCTGGAGAAGGCAATGGCAAGCCACTCCAATATCTTTGTCAAGAAAGCCCCAAAAGGCAGTTGTGAAGTCAGACATAATTGAACACAATTTTTGTAATGTCTGCAATATTCCTTTTTTATTATTTCATAGTGCTTATTATGTTGCTGTCGTTATTATATATCTAGTTTTCCTGGCTCTGTTTATTTCATTTTGCATCAGTTCATGTAATCTTTCCTATGCTTTCCAAAATTCATTTAACATATTTGTAATTTCTTACAGCATAGCAATATTCTGTTATATTCATTTACCACAATTAGTTTAGCCATTATCACTTAATCTACAGGTATCTACTTTATCTCCACTTTTTTACTATGATAAAAAATGTAGCTGAATTTTTTCAAGAGCTAAACTGCTGCATTTCTAAATATTTAGAGAGGTGAATTATTGCATATAAATTTATATGCATGATGGCTCATTTCAAATGAGCCTTACTTTGAACTACATATTTTAGCTCATTAGTAAATGAAGAGATACTTAAAGTTTATTTTTAGTGCTTTCAAACTTCAACTATCGATGACATAGATATGTACCATTACATGTAATCCTATTATATGTGTATGTTGTCCTGTCCTACATTAGACTGCAAGTCTCTCTAGAGCAAGGACTTAGATTTTTATTTCCTTTGTAAGTTGTAACAATGCTTACTCTAGTATTTGAACTTATTAAATATGATATAGTTTCCCATACAATTCTCTTTCCCAAATGTTAATATGACAGAACTGCAGAGAGGTTAGTTTACTCCACAGCTTATTATGGACATTTGAGTGTAGGCTCAGCCTCTTGCTATATGTGGAAATTTGGGCAGAACATCTGACCTCATTGAGCCTCAGTTTTATTAGTTATGAAATGTGGGAGCTGAAGTAAATCTCTAGGTCCTCTTAAGCTCTTATATTCTAAGGAAATGAAAAATAATGCTTTTTTTTTTTCATTTTATCTACAATCCTTTTGATCTACTTGTCACAAACGCTATATTCCAAATGGCATAGCCAAATCATGACCATCAGGACTTAAGTTACTAAAGGATAATTTCATTAACAATTCACTTAGCTCCATCAATAGAGCCACCTTCTGCTTGAAAGGAGATAATAGTTATGGTAAGATATCCTCATGAGACATTCAAAATGTATTTGGACTATCATTTTGAGTGTGCTTCTATATGCTGATGGATCCATGATCTAATCAATATTCTCATTACCTATATAGATTCTAATCCCTCTATGAATGACTTCACAGTCTGTATAATTCTTACTTCAATCTTTTTATGCATGTTGGGTCTCTTTTCACTGTCCCAATACCTTCCTTTGGCACATTCAAAGATTTCTCCCAGAGGACCATGTGGATACTTTGGGGGCTGACTTCTGTCCATGTATGACTTACTGCTAAGAATCCTTTTATTAGCTACTGGGCTAGAAGAGCTGACAATTTAGGGAAACTTTTAAAAGAAAAGACACTTTCTTTGACCCTCATCCCGTCTCTCCCAACCATCAGCCACTCCTACTCAGGGAACCACCAGTCATTGCTTTGCCTTGTTGGTGGAAGATGAAGCCAGTGTTACAAGTGCAGATTTCCAGAGTTTCAAGAAAAGAACCAAGGCCCAACCAGAAGTTTTTCTCATATGCAGATCCTCAGTCAAGTAGTGATTCCACCATGATCCCTTGGAGCCATGAAGGACCATCCTGTCCTTCCTCCATCACCATCATCCCCAAACTGGAGTAACATCTTTTCACCCAAAAGGCTGCAGCCAAGAATTAAGGCCAAATGGAAACAGACTCATTTAAAAAAAAATGCTCAGCTCTTCTAACTCAGTGGCCAACTGCGGAACTCAAGGTAATGAGTCAAACATGATTGAAAACCTATCTACACTATATCCATATGGTCCCATAGAAGTAGAGAATATCTGCATTTTCCTAGAGATGGGGCCAGGAAAGGATCCCATTTTATAGAAATTCACCATGAAGGATGAAAAAATCCAGTGTATTAAAGGCTTGTCTCTATTGATTTAAAATATCTTATGGATGTCCTAGTATATCATTTGCCTATGTGTTATTCCCCATCCTTAGCACATGATAGGCTCAAGTCCTTTCTCAGGAACATATTTGCCTAATCATGTCTTTTTTACCACTTCTTGCATCCAAGTCATCATTAGTGGTACACTTTATAGCCTGAATGCATTCACCATGCATCACATTCACCATAAATCTTTCCTTTGCTTTTTCTTATTAGTGTCTTTTAAGGAGTCATATTTCCAGTTTGCCTTATTGGAAATGAAACATAATTGATGAAGGGCTATAGAACATTAGAAAACTGTAATCTTAAATGGGGAAGGAGAAGGGAATCAGTAAGATGTAGCATTGACACCTTACCCTTTTTACACATCTAAACGTCTAAGATCTTTTTGTGTTATTGCTTTCAAGTAGAGATTTTTGTTGTTTTGGTTTGGTTTGATTTGCTTTTGGTTGGAGTGTTTCAAATTAAGACTAAAAAAAAGAAGTTAAAGGGTTAATTAAAAAAGAAGTTAAGGGTTAACTGCTTAATGATAAAAGTACAAAGTGCAATAATAATCAGATCACTTTATTGTTGAGAAATTTGGATTTCTTACTGGAAAGTGCAGAAAGACAGAGATTTCTTAAGGATATGTTGATGTGAAGTATTCCATCATTTTCTGGCTAATGATGGAATAGATTTATATAGCATTTCATTGGTAAACAAATTCAGTCCCCAAAAGGTCAAGTTGCCCAAGGTCAGACAGTAAGTTAGTAGTAAAATTGGGATTTGAACCTGTTTCCTGAAACTCCTGTTAGTGCTCTTTCCCCTGCTCCTTATAATTTTAGAGACAAGAAAGCATAAGCTACCCATGAGTTCTTCTAAATGGTGTTACTACTTTGAAACAATAAAGAATTTTAATCAGTGTAATGACCAACTGGAACTCATGGGGGATGATAATAGATTCAAGATACAAAATGAGATATACATTTTTACATGGCCAGTGTTGGGATTTATTTTGCTTGAATATGATCCAAATAACAATAGCAACATTTATATAGCACTTTAAGGTTTGCAAAGTGCTTTACAAATATCTCATTTTATTCTCCCCACAACTCTGGAAGATAGGTTCTATTATTATCCTCATTTTACAGTCAAGGAAACTGAGGCTGACATAGGTTAAGTCACTTGCCCAGGGTTACATAGCTAGTATGTATCTCAGGATAGATTTGAATTCAGGTCTTTCTCATTCCAAATTTGCCTAAAAGGTTTGTATTTTGTTCTGTTTTCTCCCTGCCAAGTAGAAGGGAAAGAAAATAAATGCTTATTAATATAATAGTATGTCACTGTAGCATACAAAGCCAATCGAATTTCAAATTGATTAAGGATATTTCTCAATTTCTCTGTTACAGAACCATTTTTCTTGTCTGGTTCCTCCTTAGACTGATTCTAGAATCTAGCTAGAGGGATATGGGATGGTTTTTCCCTATCACTCTTTAACAATCTATCTCTATTGTACCATTTACCTATACGCAGAAATACATGCATGAAACATGTAACAGGGGATGCTGTGTACAGCACATTTGTTTAAGTTTGTAAGGGACTCAGTAGTATCCAGAACAGAGTGTTTTTATTCCTGTCAATTTATTTTATCTATGATTTCATTTCTAAATACTTTTCTTTAAAATTTAGGAAGCTAATATTGATAAAGTACATGTGGAATAGGATAATTAGAACTAAACAGGTAAAAAAACAAAAACAGTTGGACTATACTTATATAAATAATTGACTTGCATCCCTTCCTCCTCTCTTGTCCTACTGCCATGACCCCACTGCTGGTTCACATTACCTTTAATCTGCTCTGTTGCAGAAGCTTCCTAACAAATCTGCCTGCTTCTACTCTACAAACTCTCCTGAGTCCTTTTCTTGCCATTCTAATCTCATATGCAACTCTGATTCCATCACTCCTCAACCCAAAAGACTTCAATGGTTTTCAAATGTTTATAAGAGTTTAGTCAAACTCATTAGTCTGGCATTCCAGGTCATTCACACTCTAGGTCCCCTCAGTTTTCCCAGATTAATACTCCCATTCTCTATGTACTATTTTGTTCATTTATTTGTCTCTCTGTACATTCTTTGAACATTCTCACCTAGAGACCTTTCCTCTCACTATGTCTAATGCATAAAATCTGAGCTTTCTGTTCTCCCCAATTCATCCCAATAATTCTTTCTCCCTGTCCATCAGAATTCCCTCCCAATCAGAAATGAAATTTCTTCCCATGGATTTCACACAATATTTTGTTTGACTTCAGAAAATCATTACTATTTTACATTTTAATTGTGTGCGTTTTATCAGCCCTTATAGATTCAACCTTCATAAGGACAGAAATTTTGTGCCTTCTTCCAGAACACTCTTTACAAAGCATATACTTTATTTATTTGTTGTTTTGCTAAAGCAATTGGAGTTAAGTGACTTGCCCAGGGTCACACAGCTAGGAAGTGTTAAGGTCTTTCCTGATTTCAGGGTTGGTATTCTATCCACTGTGCCACCTAGCTGCCCCAGCATGTTCTTTATTAATACTGATTGGATTGAATGTATGTTATTGTTGAAAAACTTCAGGTCCAGATTCTCCTATTAAAAACATAACTATAGATATGAAGACAATGTGGTTGCATTGGACCAATGTGAAGAATGTGAATAACATCAACTGTTCCATTAAGGTCCTCTCAAAATTGATATATCAGAAGGAGGTAAGAGTTATTTTATGTATATATGCATATATCTATATAAAAGTCATGTATGTATATAAGCATAAAGGGGAAGGTTGGGGGTAAAGGGAGAGAGAAGGAACAGAATACTAAGCAAAGACTCAAGTACACTATGAAGCTACAGAAATGCTGGTCACCCCATCAAAGCAAGCAGGCTATTTGATAGTTTCTTAGTTTAATCATTTTTTCAAATCTATGTGATAAAGTCAGTTGTTCCTTCACACTTGTCATTCCAAAACATAAATATTGGGTGAGGGACATATAGACTAATAACTTTTATAGCAGAGAAATTTGGAGTGGGAGAAAGAAATTGAAAGAAGCCAACTCTGATATCTCAACACAAAAGTAATAGCTAAATAATTTGTATGTCACTTGATTGTCACAACTCATTCTCATTTGGCAAAAGAGGAAGCCAAGGGACAAAAAGTTTAAGTGACTTGACTAAAGTTGCAAAGATTTAAACTGAGGCAAGATATAAACTAAGTGATTCTCAGGTCTTCCTGACTCCAAGTCCAGCATTCTATCCATTGCATCATTTAGTTACCTCCAAAAAAAAAGAAAGAAAGAAAGTAAGAAGAAAAGAAAAAAAATACAACCTTCAAAACTATCAAAGTAAAGTTAGATGATTACTAAGAATAATCTATATAGTCCAGCTACCTCTTCATACAGAGAAGGCAATTAGGGCTCCAGAGAAGTGAAATAAATGGTCCCAAAGGATAGTTCATTTAATGCACTGAAATTGAAGTTGAGGGGACAGAGAATGATAAGGAACCCAAATCTCAGTGATGCATATATTAGGGGAGCTGAAAGAGGATCTTAAATGTCATTTTGCCCAGTCTCCTCACTTTACAAAGGAAGAAAAGAAGACTAGGAACTAGTGTCAGAGGAAGGAATAGAACTCAGGTCTCCTGATTACTCATCTAATGAATGGTCTTTCAACAAGTTAGTTGGAATGTGACTTTCTTCAGGGTATGAGAAATGGATGGACATTTGTTTGGTTTCCACAGTAGTGAAGGTTAATTGGAAATATGGCACTTGAATTGGAGTACTGAAATCCTCAGGGACATCTAAGAGTGGTGAGGGGTGGAGATTATCACACCCAAAAGATTATAATATAAGCTACTTAAGGGCAGGGAATGAGTTTTGTGATGGGGGTGATGGCCGAAAATTTGAAAAGAATCTTTTATTCTTTGTTCCTAGCTTTCTTTTATCGAAGTCCTCCCAATACATTCACGTTTTTTTATACCACACCTCCTCTTATGACTCAGGATAAAATGGAGGCTACAAGTCTGGACCAAAAAAATCCTATTTACTTGGACCTTGCTCCCTCCCTAGACCCTCTCCCTATTGCTGAACAATCTTTGTTTCATACTGTTTTGCCTCTCCTTAAGGAAAAGAAAAAAGCTTCCACCTTTAGATTGTGACCTCTGACATCTAACCAATGTCCAGCTCTGACAAGGAAGTGGGTGAATAGCGATTCTTCCTTAGGATCTACATAAACTTGCTGAGAACTGCTCACTTTTGCACTCCTTTGCTGACAGTCATTTTGGTCCACACTGGATGTGTCCTTTCTTATGAGAAAACAGTAAATTCCTTTTTGCATCTCCTAAGATAAGTCTCTGATTAATTGAAAGAGGGGAAAGTGACTTTTACTCCACAAGGGGAATAGAGTCCTGGTCTCAAAACTTAGAACCAGTAGTTGAAAAAATAGGGTATCCAAAATTTGTGGAATACAGCTAACATGGTTATAAGGGATAATTTTATATCTCTAGATGCTTACTTGCATAAAACAGAGAAAGAGAAGACCAGTGAATTGGGTTTACACTTAAAAAAGCTAGAAAAAGAACAAATTAAAAACCCTCAAGTAAATACCAAATTGGAAATTCTGAAAATAAAAGGGGAGATCAATAATATTGAAAATAAGAAAACTATTGAATTAATAAATAAAACTAAGAGTTGATTTTATGAAAAAACCAACAAAATAGATGAGCCTTTAGTTAATTTAATTAAAAAAAGGAAAAAGGAAAATCAAATTGTTAGTCTCAAAAATTAAAAAGGAGAACCTTTCACCAACGAAGAGGAAATTACAGCAATAACTAGAAGTTATTTTGTCCAACTTTATGCCAATAAATTTGATAATCTAAATGAAATGGAGGAATATCTACAAAAATATAGATTTCCCAGCTTAACAGAAGAGGAAATAAATTATTTAAATACCGCCATTTTAGAAAAAGAAATAGAACAAGCTATTAATCAACTCCCTAAGAAAAAATCTCCAGGGCCAGATAGATTTACACATGAATTCTACCAAACGTTTAAGAACAATTAATTCCAATACTATATAAACTATCTGAAAAAATAGAGAAAGAACATGTACTACCAAATTCCTTTTATGATACAGATATGAAGCTGATAGCTAAACCAAGTAGGGAGAAAATAGAGAAAGAAAACTATAGACCAATTTCCCTAATGAATATTGATGCAAAAATCTCAAATAAAATATTAGCAGTGAGATTACAGAAAGTCATCCCCAGGATAATACACTATGACCAAGTAGGATTTATACCAGGAATGCAGGGCTGGTTCAATATTAGGAAAACTATCAGCATAATCAATTATATTTATAACCAAACAAACAAAAATCATATTATTATTTCAATAGATGCAGAAAAAGCATTTGATAAAATCTAACACCCATTCCTATTAAAAACACTAGAGAGTATAGGAATAAATGAGCTTTTCCTTAAAATGATCAGTAGCATCTATTTAAAACCATCAGCAAGCATCATATGTAATGGGGACAAATTAGAACCATTCCCAATAAGATCAAGACTGAAACAAGGCTGCCCACTGTCATCACTATTATTTAATATTGTATTAGAAATGTTAGCTTTGGCAGTAAGAGAAGAAAAAGAGATTAAAGGAATTAGAGTAGGTAATGAGGAAACCAAATTATCACTCTTTGCAGCTGATATGATGGTATACTTAGAGAACCCTAGAGACTCAACTAAAAAACTACTAGAAACAATTCACAACTTTGGCAAAGTTGCAGGATACAAAATAAATCTACATAAATCATCAGCATTTTTATATATTACCAACAAAGTTCAGCAGCAAGAGATACAAAAAGAAATTCCATTCAAAATAACTGTCGATAGTATAAAATTTGGGAATCTATCTGCCAAGGGAAAATCAGGAACTATATGAACTAAACTACAAAACACTTTCCACACAAATAAAGTCAGACCTAATCAGTTGGAAAAATATCAAGTGCTCATGGGTAGGCCAAGCAAATATAATAAAAAGGACAATACTACCCAAACTAATATATTTATTTAGTGCCATACCAATCAAACTCCCAAGAAATTATTTTACAGATCTAGAAAAAAATAGTAGCAAAGTTCATCTGGAAGAACAAAAGGTCAAGAATTTCAAGGGAATTAATGAAAAAAGGCTGATGAAGGTGGCCTTGCTGAACCAGATCTAAAACTATATTATAAAGCAGCAGTCATCAAAACCATTTGGTACTGGCTAAGAAATAGAGTAGTCATTCAGTGCAATAGGATTGGATCACAAGACAAACCAGGCAATAACTATATCAGTCTACAGTTTGATAAACCCAAAGACCCCAGCTTTTGGGATAAGTGCTCACTATTTGACAAAAACTGCTGGGAAAATTGGAAACTAGTATGGAAGAAATTAGGGCTTGACCCACACCTAACACCACATACCAAGAGAACATCTAAATGGGTCCAAGATTTAGAGATAAAGAATGATATTATAAGCAAATTAGAGGAACATAGGATAGTTTACCTCTCAGACCTGTGGAGATGGAATAAATATGTGTCCAAAGAAGAACCGGAACTCTTAATTGAACACCAGATAGATAATTTTGACTATATTAAATTAAAAAGTTTTTGTACAAACAAAACTAATGCAGACAAGATTAGGAGGGAAGCAATAAATTGGGAAATCATCTTTACATTTAAGGGTTCTGATAAAGGCCTCATTTCTAAAATATATAGAGAATTGTCTCATATTTATAAGAATTCAAGCCGTTTTCCATTGATAAATGGTCAAAGGATATGAACAGACAATTTTCAGATGATGAAATTAAAACTATTTATAATCATATGAAAAGGTGCTCCAAATCACTATTGATCAGAGAAATGCAAATCAAGACAACCCTGAGGTACCCCTACACACCTGTCAGATTGGCTAAAATGACAGGAAAAGATAATGACCAGTGTTGGAGGGGATGTGGGAAAACTGGGACACTGATACATTGTTGGTAGAACTGTGAATGAATCCAACCATTCTAGAGAGCAATTTGGAACTATGCTCAAAAAGTTATCAAACTGTGCATACCCTTTGACCCAGCAGTGTTTCTACTGGGCCTATATCCCAAAGAGATCTTAAAGGAGGGAAAGGGACCCACATGTGCAAGAATGTTTGTGGCAACCCTTTTTTTT
>JAJPUD010030613.1:0-13070 GCA_023553655.1 Myrmecobius fasciatus | reverse complement strand
TGCCTGGAATGTACTCTCTTCTATCACCTCTATCTCTGAGAATCCATACATAGTTGCCATCAAGACTCATTTCAAGCAGTAATTTCTATATTACAGGTTTCTAACCTCACCCTGACCATACTGTTAGTGACTTTTCAAGCAATATCATCTTGTATCTATTTTGCATCAACTTATGTGTGCATATGTTCTCCAAAAATTAGAATGTGAGCTCTCTAAGGACAAAGTCTGTTTTGCATTTTTTCCATTTCTACCACCTACACACAATTTCTGGTTTCTAGAAGGAATTTAACAACCTATTGAAAGTATGTTGAATTTGAGTTCAAATCTTATTCCTGCTACTCTCTGTCTCTCTTAATAGCCTTCTCTCTGGTTAATGAGACACTGCCTAATTCACCATTCAATAGTCAACATATTTCCATTCCCTTCTACCTGCCCTGTATCTTTGACTTTGAACCTTCAGTTCTCTACCCTTGACATCCTTCACTGCCTCATGCTTGTCCATCTCAACTATTTTCCAAAACGTTCCACTCTATTGTACCTGTCTCTTTCACTATGCCCTCTGGAATTCTGGCTTCATGAGAAACAAATTTTCTTTCATCTCAAAATTTTCTCAATCATCATCTTAAACTCAATATGGCCAAAACAGAACTCAGATTTTTCCCAAACCTCCTCCTTTACAAATTTTCCTAGTATTGTAGAGGATAATCCCATTCTTACTTAACCAAGTATATAACATCAGTGCCATTTATGACTCCTCACTCTGTCACTCAATATATTCAATCTGTTGACAGATCTTGTCATTTCTATTTTCACATCATTTCTTTTATATATTTATTTCTCTCTAATCATAATGTAGATAACTTCAGGGCTTCATCACCTCTTGCCTGGACTATTACAACAGACTTCTAAGTGGTTTCCCCACTTCAAGTCCTTCTTCATTCCAATCCAGCCTTTACTTAGCTGCAAAGATCATTTCCCTAAAAAGTATGACTAGGTCACTCTCATGCTTAATGAGCTCTCATAGTTCCCAATTGCTTCCAAGATCAAATGTAAAGTCTTTTGGCATTTAAAGCTCTTCATGATCTGGCCCTCTCTCATGTTTTTATCCATGAAAATACCTGGAAAATATCATTTCACCTTCAGTCTCTGCCTTTGCACTGCATGTTCTCTATTTCTAGTATGCTCTCTCTCTTTACATCTAACTCTTTCCCTGGACTCCTGACTCCTTTAAGACAACTCAAATCCCATCTTCTGCAAAAGACCTTTCCTGGTCCCTCCTATGTTTCTAATGTTTTCTCTTTCTAATATTATTTTTCATCTGTTCTGTATATATCTTGTATTTACAAACTTATTTGCATGTTGTCTTTCATCAGAATAAACTCTTTGAGATTAGAGGCTATTATTATTATTACCATTTTTTTTATCCCCAGAAGTTTAGCACAGTGCTTGGCACACACTAAGAACTGAATAAATGATAATTACTGACCTAACTTCAAAAAGTAATCTTGAAAGGAAATATTAAATGGGTTGAATAAAGTACTTCCTGTTAAAAGCATTCTTTCAATAAAAACCTTGAGGACATTAGTCAAAACATTTATCAAAAATGTATTTTATTTTTGGAACTACTTATTTATACAAACTAATTAGAGTGCTGTACTTACATTACTCACCAAGGACACATTAGGCCATCACAAGATAATGACAGATTAGAGGAGAAAGAAATACATTTAAGGAGGAGAGCAAAGATGATTCTATTTTTTAGCAAAGCAACAGTATTAAGGAGGTAGTAATTTCACTCAAATATCCAGCTGAATTGTAGTATAAACTTAAATTAACTGATTGGATTAATATATACACCTGGTTGTTTTGCTTTTTCTCCTTCCCTTATCTTCAAAATAATTTTTCAAAGCCAGATGGTAGCATATGGTATCATGTTTTCATAAAAGTGGTAAGCAGTCTAGTAACAGCACTTCTCTACTTATATTTTTAATATCATTACTTTAAAAAAATTAAATGATATTGCACACCAAATAATTGCAAGTTACTTATTTTGACACATGTAAACAGATTGAAAAACTTGTAGTACCAGAAAATATATTTCAACATCAGTATGATTTAGTGGGATGCTTCCTTATTGATATATAAATAGGGGCTCATAGACATGATCACACAATAACTTACAGGAGTTAGATCAATCTCTTCTTCCATGAAGTCAATCTGATACTTGGCCTGCTTGCTGGTACATCCCATAGAACTAAAATGCTGTGAAAAATTCAGGAGGAAGAAAAATGATAGATATGGAGAGGTAGAAAAAGACATGTTTTTATTATCATGTAGAAGGGAGGAAAATGAATACTGAAAAGAATAGGAAATGAAAATAAATTTCCTGTATGAATGTAATAACCTTACTCATTATCATGTAAAAACAAACAAAAACCTGAGTCAAAATCAAATGATTATATATCTCTTCTCTTTCATTTTCATTACTATCACCAAATCATCCTAGGACTTCACCATTTCATGAATGAGCAACTATAAAAGTTATTAACTAACCTCATTATTTCTAGTCTCTCTGTCATTCAATTCATCTTACACACTGATACTCATCTCCCTAAAATACTAATTTCTTCATGCTGCTCAACAGTTCAAAAGCCTTGACTGATTCCCATGAGATAAAAGCCAAACTCTTAAATCTAAAATCCATGATACTCCATAATCCAATTCTATTTTACCTAATTTAATCTCCAACAACTTCCCCAAATTAAACCTGGCTTCCACAGACTGGTCTCTGTGGTCCTAGAACATGCTCTGGTCAATTTCACTTTAACTTAATGCTATTTGCTTAACAAGTTCTCCCTCTTTGAACAAATCTCACACCTACCTTCAAAATCATCTTCAGATTTTACTTTTGTAACCACAAGATATCTTTCATTGATATTTATTTCATATAGCATGTGCGTTTTGTCTCCCTACCTACTCACATATCATAATTTGGACATCATTATTTTATAAATAAGTAAAATAATTATTATTGGAGATTCATTGAGTTATTCTATAGCACTATGTACTCTAATAGTTGTATATGATACTGCTTCCATACCTACCATTATTCAATGGTACTAGGTGCACCCTTACAATTACACTGAGGAGTACAAAAATTTATATAATTAAACAATATTATTGTTAATATTTCTATAAATCTTTGATTATTAATTTTAGCTCTGAAGCATCAGTTTACTTCTGAGTTGTACTTGAAGTTTCCCTGGTATAAGAAACTCCTGGTGAAGAAATATTAGATACAACTTAGAGCTTTAAGGAAGTTCCAGTGGGTTCCTGAAGTGACTTCTCTGGCATGATAGAGGCAAGCTATACCAGAGGTATGTCTTTTTTTTTTTTTAAATACTGAGAGATCAATTTTATCCACTGTGCCATGCTGCCTCTCACAAAGAATCTCATCAGTTATAATTGTTAAAAGAATAGTAATATGTAAAGGGAACAGATTATTTTGTATGACTTATGTTACTGTTTTCCTAATAGTATAAGTTAGTGCAAGTCAAAGGAATGGAGAAAAGGGATGAGGAAAAAAAGAAAGTGAATAATATTAAGTGCATAAAAAAGAGACTATCAGATTATAGGAATTAGATTTTAAGAGAACTTGTAAATAATTTAAACTAATCCCTCATTTAACAGAAGAGGAAACAGACCTCAAGATAATGACTTATTCAGGTAATAAACTGCACAGCATATATTTGAATCTTTTATCTTTAAATTCAGTGTTTTCCATTATACCAATTTGGAAAATTGCCAAAAGAATGGAATGAGCAGGACTGAGACCAGAAAATAAGATGAAGATGGCAGGCAAAAAACTATGTAATTAGATTAAGAAGAGAAATTATGCAGAAGAATTATGGAAGGAAAAAAATGTTTATTACAAACAGTTCAGATAAAGATTGTTAAGCCAAGATATAGAAAAAAAGATTCAAATATCTATAAATCAAAAACTATAAACAAATTTCGATAGAAAAAATACAATTATCAACATAAAAATGTTCCAATTTATAAGATGAATGCAAAAAAAAAAGGTCAACTCAGGTTTTACTTTATTCCTAGAAAACTGGAGAAGATAATAAAGGGCAAAAAACAATCTCTGTGGGAAGAGAGGCAACTAATGTGACTTTAGTGTAAGTTGTTTCAACTGCACTGGAAAAAAATCTGTTATTACGAAATAAAAGTGGTCAGGTTGTTCATACTTTTTGACTTAGTAATATAACTTCTGGATGTATGTCCTAAGATGATCAAAAATAGAGAGAAGGGTTCCATATGTACCAAAATACTCAAAGAAGTACTGTTTATGTTAGCATAAGATCAGAAAAAATGGGTGGTCTATCAGTTATGGAATGGCTAAGCAAACTTTAGAATGAGAATGCAAAGATGCATTATTGAACTGTTAGAAATATTATGAAAAACTCAGAAAATTTAGGAAGAATCCAAAACAAAGAACAAAATAAATAGTGACAAGAAAATGATAGAAAATAACAGAAAGGACATAATTATTTGAATCAGTACAATCACCAACCTTGACTACAGAGTAACTGATGATAAAATATACCTTCCACCTCTAGGTACACAATGTATAGAATGAAGTACAGTTTGTCAAACTTGTTGGACATTTGGTTTTGCTTAGCTATGACTTTGTTATAGGGAGGATTTTAAGTTACTAGGAAGTAACAGTAATGCAAAAGCAACCACTACCACTCCAAACCTGCAATATTATGTTAAAAATAAAAATTTTAAAACCAAAATAAATAGTGAATCAATCATATTAAAAATTAAACAAACAATTTCCTTTTTGGAAGCAGAGGTCTTCTTGACAGAAGGCTTAGTGAGATCACTATTCTATGGCAAGGTAGATAGATATCACCTATTACATAACTTCCTGTGGTATGTTGTAGCAACTCCCATTAGATCATTAAATTAAGGGCAGAGATTGTGCCTTTTCTAAAAATAAGAACTGAAAATCTGTGTCCTTCCCATCTAACATAGTGCTCTGCATATTATACTCTTTGGAGGGACTACTAATACATAAGCCTGGAGCTCTGGAGAGAGATTGAGATGGATAGAGAAATTTGAGGATCATATGCATAAATAGGCTGATGAGAGAGTGCCAGTTCTATTTCAATTTGTTTTTGTTTATTTCTGTTTATCTTGTATAGTTTGTGGTAACATGACAAATGTCAAAATCCCAAATATGTCCTTGTGATTATCAAAATTAAAGATCACTAGATTCCCTAAATTGCTATTTCTAACTTGGATTTGGTCACTACTTTGATTCTAATTACTGAAGATCTACTTGTCCTTTCTTCTATGATACAGTTGTTACCCCAAGGCTTTCTTTATTAAGCCCTTCTGAATTCAAGTCCTTCAAAATGAGGGTTCATGCAAAAAGTTGCATGTTTTTCTTGGCAGACTATTGCACAGGAAAGGAAAAATTGTAGAAAATTCCAAGTTTTTTTTTTTTTTTTTTTTTTTGTTACTGTAATGAAATATATTAAGAAATGCTAGGATCAAAAAAAACAATTTATAGTTCTAAAATTCCAGTCCTCATTTTATATCTTAGAAATATAATAAACTTCACATGATAACTATGAACTCATAGCTCATTTTCAAATCAAAATACTAAAAAAATTTTCTGAAGGATATTAGACATTCATTGTCATCTAATCCAATTAGTCATTAAGTTGTGCCTGATATTTTGTGATCCTTCAGACCATACTGGCTATGAGGTATTCTTGACAAAAATACTGGAATTGTTTGCCATTTCCTTCTCCAGGGGATTAATAAGGCAAACAGAGATTAAATAACTTGCCCAAAATGACAAAGCTAATAAGTATCTGAGGTTAGGTTTGAATTCTGGTCTCCCTGATTTCAGGTCCAGTACTCTATCCACTGACCCACCTAGCTGACTTCAATTATCTTTCCCCAACTCTTCAAGTTGTAATAGTATATACTTGGAAAGTTATATTAAAATGATTATTTTTCTTGTTTTGGGGTGGGATGAAGGAGAGAGATTTCTAAAATAAAAAAAAAAGAGCTTAATTCACTCATTTCCTGGCCTGACTACAAAATAGCTTCCTTATGACACTGCAGACACAACCATTATTAACATACAATACTATATATTAATCTATAGGGGTTCTTAACCCTGGAGTCCAAGAACTTTTTAAAAACCAGATTTTGATCATTGTATTTTAATATAATTGCTTTCCTCTACATATTTCATTTTATGAATGTAAAAACATAACTGAGGAGTCCACAGACTTTACTAGATTGCCAAAAGGGCAATGGTACACTAAAAATGTTAAGAACTCACAACCTAAAAGTTTCTAAAGTATTAAAAATGAGGTATATATTGTGCAATTATCCTTTAACTTTTAAAGAAATTTTAAATTGGAATGAAAGAATATCAGAAAGACTTTCTTTGCAAAGATAACTGCTTGCCTACCTAAATGAAATCAGAAAGCTTAGTTATTAGATTATTAATTATAATATTAAGTTATTAGAACTTAATAAAACTTAATAATCCAACAATCACATCAGACTAAGAAGCCCCAAAAGAAACTACATAAACTGACTTTTCCACTAGAATCTCAGTCAATAGGAAAAGCTACCAGAAAAACCAATGTCAGAATAGATAAAAAAGATGGCCATGTTCCAGAGGTATTAGAGGTATTAACAAAAAGCCAGATCTAAGAGTACCCTGGAAATGGTTAAAGGTGGCAGCCACCGAGAATGCCTGTAAACAATTAGGTCAAGGGCAGTATTCAGACTGAAGACAGACCAGGCCCAAGGCTTTATGGACAGGAGACACTTAACTCAGGAAGCCAGGTAACCCAGATCCAAATTGAGTAGGTCAACCATCCCACCATTAGTACATATAGAATAGGAACTTAGCCCCAATTCATGAGCTAAGCCTGGAAGAATGGATAAACACAAAATTCAGATCACTATACTTTTCCATAAGGCATATGTGGTTAACCAGAAGAAATGAAACAAGAGATAAATGAAAAAAAATATAAGTTTGAGAATGAAAGAATAATCAATGACTTGGAACAAAAAATGCTTATCTTAAAAGATACACTGAAAATCAGAACAGAGCAAAGAGAAATCAATGATGGTTGTTAATGAATGCCATGAGAGCAAGAAATATTAAAAGACTTAAAAACAGAAGAAAATTTAAGGAATTTGATATAAAAACTAACCTAGAATAAAACACAATTAAAACAAAAGCCCAAATCTTCTAATTAAAGAGATTATAAATAAAACCTTTACAAATTAATTAAAAATAGAGCAAAATGAATATAAGAAAGAATCCATCTTTTGTCAAAGCCAAAGTAGTTCAAGTACCAAAGCACCATAGTCAGGATCACATAAGACCAGACAACTTCTACTATAAATGAGAGATGTTGGAATATTCAAAAAAATCAAACCAAAGCAAAAGTCTTAAAAAGACTCATGATGGAAAATGATATCTATGTCCAGAAAAAGAACAGATGGAATCTAAATGCAGATTGAAGAATATTATTTTCACTTTAAAAATATGACTTATATGGAAATGTGTTTAAGATGACTACATGTGTACAATTTATGTCAGATTTCTTGCTATCTTGGGAGGGAGGGAGAAAAATTTGAAACTCAAAATCCTATTAAAAATGAATCTTGAAAACTATCTTTACAGGCAATTGAAAAAATAAAATACTAATTACTTAAGGGGGGGAAAAGGAGCTTTAATGGAATAGGCCTTTGAAGTATTCCTGCTGAAAAGACAAGCTGAGTAGGAACTCATACAAACAAGAGTCAAAAGTGAACTAGAAAGGTAACTATTTGAGCAATTAGAGACTTATGAAGAGGAAAGGATACAAATAAGAGAAGAAATATGTCCTTCCAGAACCTTAATAAAGAATATTAAGAATTAAAAACATAAGGATCTGGGAGTGGATCAGTTCTGTACTATTCTGGGAGTTTTTAAGATGGGGAAAAAGGAATATACTAATGTAGAAAGGAGGAAGAAGCATGTAGAACCCACTATTTCTCAGCACTGGGGTACTGAGAAAGATATTCAAACATGGAAGAATATGATCTCTTAGTTGCCAAATCCAATGGCCTTTTCCCAATCCTCCTTTTCCTTGACCTCTCTTAAGCCTCTGATATTATTGGTCAACTTCAATATTCTTTACTTTTGGATTTTTTAGGAGACTACTCTCTCCCAGTTCTCTTCTCTATTTGCTCATTCTCTATCTTTTTTGTTGAATCCTCATGCAAAACACACACTTCTAACTGTAGGGCTCTGTTGTAGACTTTTCTCTTCTTCCTCTATATATTTCATTGGGAAATCTCATCAGTTCCCATGGATTTAATTGTCATTTCTATGTTTATGAATCTTAAATCTATCCAACCTTTCCACTGACTTCCAAATTGTGTATCTCCAACTGCCTTTCAGACATCTAAAACTGAAAAATTAGCAGACATTTTAAACTAATAACGTCCAAAATGAAACTCATCTTTTTTTTCCTTTAAATCCTCACTATCTCTTACCTTCTCTATTACTGTAAAGGGCATCACTACTTCCCAATACATCCAGCTCACAACCTGGAAGTCATCCTAAACTTCTCACTTTTTCTCATCCCTCATATACAAGCTTTTGCCAGTGTTTACTAATTTTATCTTTGCAACATCTCTTGAATATCTCCCCTTGATAATCCAGTGTCCATTCAGTCACCAAAGTGAATTTCCAAAAGTACAAATCTAACCATATCTCACTACTCAATAAAGTAACCCACTACTCAGTAAACTCCAGTGGCTCCCTATTGCTTCTAGAATCAAATACAAAATCTTCCACTTGGAGTTCAAAGCCCTTCATAATCTAGCCTTGTCCTGCCTTTACAATCTCCTTACACTTTATTTCCAGGTACGACCCTTTGATTCAGTAACACTAGTCTCCCTGCTATTCCATAAATAAGATACCCAATCTCTCAGTTTCAGGCATTTTCTCTGGCTATCTCCCCTTCCTGGAATGTTCTCTCTACTCACTTCTCTACCTACTGGTTTCCTTTATGTTCCAACTAAAATCCCATCTTGTACAGGAAGCCTTTCCCAACTTCTCTTATTTCTACTGCCTTCCACCTGTAAATTTTTTCCTCTTTATTAAACTGTATTTCCAGCGTTTAGCATAGTGCCTGGCACAATGTAGATGTTTAATAAATGTTTATTGAGTAATTAAGGGTACAGACATCATTCTTATCTGAAAGGACAAAGGGAAGTTGAACACATATACAAAAAAGTTTGCTGTAAAAATATATTAAAGTCAAAAGGTAATCAGGTAAAGAGGGAAAGAAGGCTGTGATTAAAAGGGAGAATACCAAGATTAAACCCCCCCAAAATTTCTTGATCATGAAGAGGTGATTAAAGTGAGGGAAGAAAGAAATGAACTGGAACTAAAAGGGTAGCTACTAATTAGAAAATGGTTGAAAAAATGTAGTTAATCACTACAGTATAAGAAATGATGAAAGAAACAATTTCAAAGAATTCTGGGAAATAATACTGATGTAAAATGAAGCAAACAGAACTACAATTCATCCAATAAAAATAATCTTGTAAAAAAAAACTACTTTGAAAGATTTAAGAAGTCTGGTCACAACCATGACTTTCTAGAGCACCTGTGATAAAACATTTTATCCACCTCCTTCCTCCTAATGGACTCAAGGTGAGAAAGTATACATATTTGAACTGAACCACTGTGGATTTGTTTTGCTTGAATGCATTTGTTATAAAAGTTTTCCTACCTAATTTTTAACGGGGAAGAAAAAAGGGCAGTAATGGTGAAGGGGAAAAAAAAGAAAGGAAGGAAAGAAGGAAGGGAGGAAGAGAGGGAGGAAGAAAGAATTAGAGAAAGAAAGAAAGAAAAGGAAAAAAGAAGTAGGTCACCGAAACATTTTAAGAAGTGTACAGAGGATAGAATTAAATTTAAAAGGAAGCACAAACAAGAACAGTTTTGAAGATAAGGTGGATTTTTTTTTCAAGCAATGATGTAAACAATAGGGATTCAAGATTTCACTTATAATCCTATTCTACTTAATTGTTTAAATGTATTTGCTAAAATAAGAGTCTTAGATTTTTTAAAAAAATTCTTAGCCAAAATTTGGGGTTACAGGCATGGGGGAAAGTCAGCAAACATGTTTAGAGTCAGGAGAATGAGGTATCATACTCAAAGAATAGCAAGGAGGCTAATGTCAACTGGCACAGATAACATGGACTGACATTGAATAAAACTAGTTTGTTATAACCTTTCCACTCTTCCTTCACTCTTTTATTTCCTACTCTTGCCTACTTTTTATCTACACTATGAGTAAGGAGTATGACAAAAAAAAAATCAAGAAAACAATGGATTCCACTATCACTCCTTAGTGGTACAATGACAGTGAAATATTAGCTAATATTAATAGCTTGATCCAACCTCCTATGGAATCCCTTAACACATACAAGATAAACTTATCTAACCCCTACTTGGATACTTCCAGTAACTGTGAACTCATCACTTACTGAGGCAACCTACTCTACTTTTGGACAATCCTAGCTATCTTCTTACAATCAGTAAGATAATTTCATAAAGGCCTGGAGAGACTTACATGAATTGATGTTAAGTCAAGTTAAGAAAACATTGCACACAGTAACAAGAAGATTATGTGCTGATCATTTCTGATGGACATGGCTCTTTTTAATAATGAGGTGATTCAGGCCAATTCCAATAGATGTGTGATGGAGAGAGCCATCTGCATCCAGAAATAGGACTATGGGGACGGAATGTGAATCACAACATAGTATTTTCACCTTTTTTGTTTTTATTTGCTTGCTTCCCCTCCCCTCCTTTCTCGTTTCCCCCCCTTTTTGGTCTGATTTTTCTGGTGCAATATGATAAATGTGGAAATGTTAAGAAGAGTTGCCCATTTTTAATCTATTTTGGATTACTTGCTGTCTAGGGAAGGAATTGGGGAGAAGGGTGGGAGAAAAATATGGAACACAAGATTTTGCAAGGGTGAATGTTGAAAACTATGCTTGCATATGCTTTGAAAATAAAAAGCTACTATTTTTTTAAAAAAAAGATTATCTTCTTTATACCCAGACCTAAATTTGCCTCTTTGTAATTTCTAACAGATTTGTGTCCTGGAAGTTTAATTCCTATTCCACATGACAGCTACCTTCAAGTATCTGAAATCCTATCAACTTTAATTCTGTTTTTCAAGATATTAACTCCCCTCCACCCCCATATCCCCATACCTTGTTTCTTCAATCAAACTTCACATAGTTTGGCATGTCCTTACCATCCTAACAGCTATTCCTTGGATATGCTAAAGTCAGTCACGATTTCCCAAACCAGTATTCATACCAGTATCATCTGACAAGTTCAAAGTATATTAATACAATTACATACTCTCTTGTCCCAACATTATACTTCTCATAATGCTAACTCAAGCTACATTAGCTTTTTGGACAGCCACATAATACTATTATGTTGGCAGTCAAATAAAATCACAACTCATTGACATATAAACTTTTCAGTTAAATTTTCACAGTCCTGGAGTAGAGTGACATTTATTTTTAACTTAAGTTTGGGACATTTTCCTATTAAATTTCATCTTTATCATCACTGTTTTATCTTATGAATTTAATGTTTGCTAAAATGAAACACTGTATCAGTTTGAAAACTTAATGCACTGTATTATTTATGCTTATTATCTTTGTGATCCACACATTAAATAAATATACATTTTAAGTTTTACATGAGTCACTGATAAATATAATACCAAGAACAGAGCTAAGGAAACAACACAGCAGAATGCCATTCAAGACCCATTTAACAAATAATTTCGATACACTGATCCATTAGCTAACAACTTTTTGAGACAATGGATCAATAAACTATGAATACTCATAATTGCACTATTATCCAGCCTATGTTTTTATATCTTGTTTACGAAGGTATCAAGAAAAGTTGTTGAATATCTTTCTAAAATTAGGACACACTAAGTCTACAGCATTTTCTAGATATGTTATTGTAAAAGTCCCATCAAAGCAAGAAAGTCTGGCATGATGTTTAGTGAATCTATGCTAAATGGATGAAAGGATCATAGTTTTTTTTTTCTGTTTTCCAAATGTTACTTATAACCATATATTTTAAAAATTAATTCTTTCCCTCTCTCCCCACTTTAGATTTTGAAAACCAGATCATGTATCAATCTCTAATCTTTTGTTCTCCACAATGTCTCAAACAGTTGATCTGTCTAAATTCTTTCAGTACCTGGGGGTTATGGTTCATCCTCCCCATGTATTTCTATTTTCTATATTATTTCTCCTTCAAAATATAGCAAGGCACTATTAAAATTTTGGAACACAATTTTGTATTCCAGAGTACAAAATATCTTCTTCCTAAGAACACATCATCTGATGTAGGACCTTGAAATTAACTATAGTTTTACTGATATCTTAATAGGAAGAATAGAGGCTATCTGTAAATAAATTATTATATAAGGATAAGAAGAAGAATAAACACAACTAGATATCAGAAACTTTTTATGAAATCATTTGTTATGCCATTATTTTGCTTTTGTCAAAGATTATCTACACACAGGGGCAGCTAGGTAGCGCAGTGGATAGAGTACCAGCCTGAAGTCAGGAGGACCTGAGTTCAAATCTGGTCTCTGACACTTAACACTTCCTAGCTGTATGACCCTAGGCAAGTCACTTAACCCCAATTGCCTCAGGGGGAAAAAGATTATTTACACACTTTTAAAAAAAGATGAAATTCAAGAGGCATTTCTGCAGATCTTGTCAAAAGATAAATTTTGTTTAATTTTTCAGCTTTTAAATGAGAACAACTTATTCACTTATTCACAGAAAGTAGGGAATGAAGCTAACAGGAAGAATTAGACACACATTTCAATGTTGACTTTCCTGAACAAAAGGTATGTAGTAGTAATATTTACTAGAACAGTTTTTGATAAGGGAGACGAGAGCAG
>JAJPUD010030612.1:0-13071 GCA_023553655.1 Myrmecobius fasciatus | reverse complement strand
GAGTGCCCTGCAAAAGCAACTAATTGGGTTCATGTGATAATAGACAGATGGACTCTAGGAGACTGGATGGCTTCCACAAAAATAAGGGAGAGTTTAGGGGGAAAGATTTGGACATGGTGAGTTGAAGATGTCTTTGGGACATCCAATTTGAAGTGTCCAGTAGGTGATGGAAGACAAGCTCAGGGAAGAGACTGGCATTGGATGGAGAGACCTGTGAGTCATCTGCCTGGAGCTGATGAAGTTGGGAAGAAAAAATGTAGAGAGGGGGGCTCCAGAAAGAACACTGAGGGTATCCACAATGCGGGCACAATATGGATATGGATGGTGAGCTTTAGAAGAGATGAAGAGGGGTCAAATAGGTGGGAGAACCAGGAGAGAGCAGTGTCAAAAAACCCCAGTTGGAGGGAACAATTGGAAGAGTAATGCTCAATGACAAATGCAGCAGGTAGGTCAAGAAGGATTAGAGCCCAGAAAAGACCATCAGAAACTGTCGATAATTCTGGTTGAGAACTTTTGTTTCAGTTGAGGGAGGAGGTTGGAAGTCAGATGTCTGAGAGTTGAGGGGAAAGAGAAAAGACAGCAAGTGTGGAAGAACTGTACAAAGAGTCTGTCTGAGAAAAGCCACTATAGCTTGGAGAGATGGCAGGATGGGGTGAAGATGTTTTAGAGAGAGACTTGAGAATGTTTGAAGGCAGCAAGGAAAGAATCAGTCAGTAGGAAAAGGCTGCACATTTCAGAAAGAGAGGAAGAAATAAAATGAAGTCTCCCTTTTGAGAGAGGTTGAAGGGACGTGTGAAGTCCAGGGGTGGTACCTGGGAAGTACCAGCAGGCATGGTACAATCCTATGGAAAGATAGGAGAATAACATGGAGAGAACCTCCCTCTGCAAGATCCTGCTGCTCAGTGGTCCCCTCCTCCCATTGATGAATTCCTCCCAGAACCTCCATTTTGGGCAAATGTCCAGGCCAGCTGTGTTCACTGCTTCACTCATCCAGCTCCACTCCCAACTTTCAGAACTTTGACACCATCTATTCCACTCCCATTCTCAGCTCCCTTTGATTTGCTGTTTTCTCTCAAAATTAGAATGGAAGCTCCTCGAATGCAGGGAATACAGCTATCCTTTCCACTGCCACAGCACCCCGGGATCTGGAAAATCCACATAAAATTGTTTCAGCTCTCCCAGAGAGGTCTCAATTATGATATTAAAAGATAAAATGTTGATATACAATGTCATACATATATTTTGTGCTTTCTAAATTTTTTCTGTCATCTGCTGGCTTTTACATATCATCTGTGGCTCCTATAAAACTAAAAAAATCCCATTTCATTTCTTATGCCAACCTGCAATGTTGATATAGTAATTGGGAAAGTCACAAGGTAGGGAAAACTAACTGTATTTTTCTTTTTGCTTGTATTTTTATTTCTAGTACTTAGCACAGGGCCTGGCACATTGCTTCAATTAATTGCCTAATTAATGTTTGTTGATGTTACTTTCCTAACGTTTCTACTAAGTTTTGTTCTTTTCATCAGAAATACTTGAGATTTTATCCTAGAGCTGTCAATTTGTGACCAGTGGCCTCAACCCTACAAAATTCCCAAGTGATGCCTGAACTGGATAAAATTTTATTGGAAAACAGTTTACAAAATAATAATAATACAATGTAGATAATGTGGATTTGTGTAACTTGGTAGGGATCCCATTCTATTTAAATTTGACAGCACCATCTATTCCACTAATGGTTCCTTTCTTTTTTTTTTTTTTTTGCTGAGGCAATTGGGATTAAGTGACTTGCCCAGGGTCACACAGCTAGGACGTGTTAAGTGTCTGAGACCAGATTTGAACTCAGGTCCTCCTGACTTCAGGGCTGGTGCTCTATCCACTGCGCCACCTAGCTGCCCCATCCTTTCTTTTTTTTAAAAATATAATTTATAATGACAATACTACCCAAATTAACTTACTTATTCAGTGCCATACCCATCAAGCTCCCAAGAAATTATTTTACAGATCTAGAAAAAATAGTAGCAAAGTTCATCTGGAAGAACAAAAGGTCAAGGATTTCAAGGGAATTGATGAAAAAAAAATGCTGATGAAGATGGCTTAGCTGTGCCAGATCTAAAAGTACATTATAAAGCAGTGGTCATCAAAGCCATTTGGTACTGGCTAAGAAATAGAGTAGTCAATCAGTGGAATAGGATAGGATGACAGGACAAAATAGGCAATAACTATAGCAAGCTAGTGTTTTGACAAACCCAAAGACCCCAGCTTTTGGGATAAGAACTCACTATTTGACAAAAACTGCTGGGAAAATTGGAAACTAGTATGGAAGAAATTAGGCCTTGACCCACACCTAACACCGTATACCAAGATAAGCTCTAAATGGGTTCATGATTTAGACATAATTATAAGCAAATTAGAGGAACATAGGATAGTTTACCTCTCAGACCTGTGGAGAAGGAAGGAATTTGTGTCCAAAGAAGAACTGGAACTCTTAACTGAACACCAGATAAATAATTTTGATTATATTAATTTAAAAAAGTTTTTGTACAAACAAAACAAATGCAGACAAGATTAGGAGGGAAGCAATAAACTGGGAAATCACCTTTATATTTAAGGGTTCTTATAAAGGCCTCATTTCTAAAATAAAATATAGATATATAATTTATTTATTTTTAACACACATTGCTTTATAAATCACGTTGGGAGAGAAAAATCAGAGCAAAAGGGAAAAACCATGGGAGAGATTAAAAAAAAAAAAAAACAGAAAAAAAAAGTGAATATAGCATGTGTTGATTTATATTCAGTCTCCTTAGATTTTTTTCTGGATGCAGATGGCATTTTCTGTCCAGAGTCTATTGGGATTGCTTTGGATCACTGAACCATTGAGAAGAACCAAGTCTTTCATAGTCAACCATCGCACATTCTTGCTGTTACTGTGTACCATGTTTTCCTAGTTCTCCTTGTTTTGTTCAGCATCTGTTCATGGAAATCTTTCCAGGCCTTTCTAAAATCAGCTTGTTCGTTATTTATTTATTTATTTTTGCTGAGGCAATTGGGGTTAAGTGACTTGCCCAGGGTCACACAGCTAGGAAGTGGTGTCTGAGACTAGATTTGAACTAAGGTCCTCCTGATTTCAGGGCTGGTGCCCTATCTACTGCACCACTTAGCTGCCCCTTGTTCATCATTTTTTATAGAATAATGTTCCATTACCTTCATGTACCACAACTTGTTCAGCCATTCTCCAATTGATGGGCACCTACTTATTCTCCAAATCTTTTCTACTCCAAAAAGAGCTGCTACATTTTTTTGCACATGTAGGTCCTTTTTCCTGCTTTAGGATTTCCTTGGGATACAGGTCAAAGGTTATACACAGGTTTATAATCCTTTGGGCATAGTTCCAGATTGCTCTCTAGAATAATTGGATCCCTTCACAGTTCCACCAACAATGCATCAGGTATCCCAATTTTCCCACGTCCCCTCCAACATTTATCATTCTCTTCCTGTCACCTTAGCCAATCTGACAAGTGTGAGGTGGTATCTCAGTTGTTTCAATTTGCATTTCTCTAATCAATAATTTAAAGCATTTTTTCATGTGACTACAGATGGCTTTAATTTCATCATCTAAACATTATCTGTTCATGTCCTTTGACCATCTACCAATTGGGGAATGACTTGTATTCTTTTTTTTTTTTTTTTGGCTGAGGCAATTGGGGTTAAGTGATTTGCCCAAGGTCACACAGCTAGGAAGTGTCCACTATGCTACCTAGCTGCCCCATGACTTGTATTCTTGACACAGTTCTTTATAGATTTTAGAAATGAGAGCTTTATCAGAAATAATGGCTGTAAAGAATTTTTCCCAGCTTTGTTTCTGTTGGTTTTGTTTATGCAAATTTTTTAATTTAATGTAATCAAAGTTGTTCATTTTACCTTTCATAATGTTCTCGATTTCTTCTTTGGTCATAAATTTCTCTCTTCTTCAAATCCGATAGATAAATTATCCCTTGTTCTTCTAATTTGTTTATGCTATCATCCTTTATGCCCAAATCAGGTATCCATTTTGACCTTATTTTGGTACAGGGTGTGAGGTGTAGGTCCACCAAGTTTCTGACATTATTTTCCAGTTTTCCCAGCAATTTTTGTCAAATACTGAGTTCTTATTCCAGAAGCTGGAGTTTGGGGAAGGGTTCACTTTTCTTTCCCTAGAGTTATACTCAGTGACAAGGAACTGGAAACTGAATGAATAGGGAATAGCTGAATAAGTTATGATATATGAAAGTAATGGAATATTATTGTTCTATGAGAAATGATCAGCAGGATGACTTCAGAAAAGCCTGGAAAGATTCAAAAGAACTGATGCTGAGAGAAGTGAGTAGAATCAAGAGAACATCGTATACAGTATCGACAAGATTATGTGATGATCCATCTCTTTTCAACAATGACGTGGTTTAGGCCAATTCCAATGGCCTTGTGATGGAGAAAGT
This sequence comes from Myrmecobius fasciatus, assembly GCA_023553655.1. NCBI lineage: Eukaryota > Metazoa > Chordata > Mammalia > Dasyuromorphia > Myrmecobiidae > Myrmecobius > Myrmecobius fasciatus. The sequence goes on along the minus strand of JAJPUD010030612.1, from coordinate 8,593 downwards.
TATCTGCATCCAGAGAGAGGATTGTGGAGACTGAGTGTGGATCAAAACATAGTACTTTCACCTTTTTTTTTTTCTTTCTTATGTTTTTTTTTTCTTTTGGTCTGATTTTTTTTTTGCACAACATGACAAATATGGAAATGTTTTTTAAAATTGCATATATTTAATCTACATCAGATTGCTTGTTATCTTGAGGAGGGGAGAGGTGAGGAAGGGAGAAAAATTTAGAACACTTAAAATTTTACAAAAATGAATGCTGACAGGGCAGCTAGGTGGCGCAATGGATAGAGCACCGGCCCTGAAGTCAGGAGGACCTGAGTTCAAATCCGATCTCAGACACTTAACATTTTCTAGCTGTGTGACCCTGGGCAAGTCACTTAACCCCAACTGCCTCAGCCAAAAAAAAAAAAAATGTTAAAATCCATCTTGATGATACTGACTATGTTTTTGGATAAATAAGCTACTACTGGAAAAAAAGCGTTCTGCTCCGCAGGGGAGCTGATCGAATGTTCTAAGCCCAGCTTTTTTGCCTTTTGTAATACTGAATTACACGACCCCATTCATTCTTAGCAGAAGCTACCAGGCCTTGTATGGTCTTCATTCCCCAACTGTTTTCCTGGATGCTTGCAGCCGTTTTTCTCTTGTTCAAAAGTCTAGTTCACTGTGGCCATTATGATAAAATGCCAATTCTTCAGGCTGGTATATGAAGTCTTCCAGAATCAATCGACTTCTTCAATCTTGGTTCTAAGACCCTCCCAGCCCAGCTATTCCCGTTCTAAGTTCCCTCTCGGCAGACAACACCAGTTCTCAGGCCCCTCCCCGACATATTCCGTACTTAGTCCTTCCCTTTCCGTATCCCACGTGCTTCGCCCGCAGGCGGAACCTTGATGGTCCAGCCAGAGGTGTCCCCGCCCACGGTGCCCGCCGTTCCCTTCCGGGAGCGGGCCGGAAGTGCCTTCGCGTAGGCCCCATCTCCTGCGTCAGGTGACGGGATCCCGTGGAGGAGGCTCCGGAGCCGCCACAGCCGGAGCCTGACTGACGTGACGGGCGGCAGACGGAGCGAGCGCTGAGGTACCTCGGCGGCCCGTAGCGCTCCGGGGCCGCCTGCACTCATTGAGGGTGCAGGCTTGGCCTGGGATTGGGGGGCTGTAGGGAGCGGGCCAGGACCTCCTCTCCGGGTCCTGGTACGGCTGCGCAGGCGCTCTGGCAGGGAAGGGGGGGGGTCTGACTCGGGACGTAGGCGCCTTCAACCTTCTACTGGGCATGCGTTGTAGAAGGCTGGGGGGCGAAGGGGGGGCCTCGTTCTTGAACTGTGTGGTACCGTGACACGCCCCCCATAATTTTCCAGTGCGCAGGCGCGCTAAGAGGAGTGGCGGAAGCTAGGATGTTTTAACACGAGACTGCGCGTGCGTTCGGGATCTGGGCGCACTTGCTTGTTGCATGCCCACGTCTGCTGCTGTTTGACTCCGCCTGAGCATGCGCTCTGTAAGTCAGGCTAAGGCCAGAGTATTTGGTCCCGAGCTCGTTTATGTTTGCTTACGCATGCGCCTTATGAAACTGTTGACAGGTTCAGAGCTGACGGACCTCCCCCACCCCGGAGCCTGTGCCCCCCCCATGCTCCTGCGCAGTCGCTGTGGGGTACCACGTTAGGCACTGGTGCCATCTCTGGGTCAGGACGCCCCCTCCCCTCCCTTTGTGGCTTCACAGGGGGTGTGTGATCCCCTTCCCTAGGACTGTGCAGATGTCCAAAGGCCTCCTGGGGTGGGGGTGGGGGTGGGGGTGGGGGTGGGGGGTGGGGAATCCCTCCTGGCCTGGCTCGGGCTGGTAGGGCCGAGGGACGCGGCAGTGACTTCTCCGGAAGGTTTGTTCCAGTGCCCACCGTGGTCACTGCAAGTCGGACCCTGAGCTCTAGCAGTAAGCAGTGGGAACCTGAACCCCTATGAGCCTGCCTGGCCTCTGCCCCCAAGTGTCTGCCAGGCCTCTACCCCCCTGTGCTTGCCCGGCCTCTGCCCTTCTGAGCTTGCCCAGCCTCTGCCAGAGTACTGTTGTGAGGCTCAGGAAAGAAAGGGCAGGGCCAGGGTGCATCCTTGTGGTTGTCTGTGCCCTTTGTCCACCAGCATTCAGGGCCGGCCCCTGGGTCCCTTTAGCTGGGTCTGGGAGGGACTCGGCTGACTCACCAGCTGGGAGAGGTCAGACTTAGGCAGCCGCCCCGCCTTTTCCCCAGACGGGCAGCATCAGCCTGGGGTTCCTGATGGGGATTATCCCCCATGCAAGGTGCGGGGCTGGCAGTGGGGAGGCCAGGATGAAACAAGGCTAAGGGCCTTGACCTTAAGGAGGCCAGGGAGGAGGCAGGTGTGTTCATGGGCATTTCCCAGAGGGAGGACCGAGCTCTCAGGATTGGGCCCACCTGAATCTGCAGGTTCATAGAAGTGGGTGAGGGGATCCAGGAAGAGCTAGCTACTTGTCTAGTTTGACCGGAGCCCGAAAGGTCGGGCAGAGTGGGATTGTTTGCCAGCTCTTGCCACTCTCCCAAGCCCCAGGTATCCAACCCAGAGGGCGTTTGGCCCCCTGCGTCCAGGCTGCTTCTGGTTGAAGGCACCTCCACTTTTCAGTTAGCCAGCACTGCTACCTCAGAGTCACCCCTGGGCTGGGCCCAGCTTAGCTCAGGTGCCTTTCCTGATCAGATGCCCGGTACCTCTTGGTGGGGGTGCTCTCCTACCACCGCCAATTATTTTTTATTTTATTTTTTACACCCTTTTTGGGTGTGTGTTATTTTCTTTGATCGACCATATCCTCTTAAGAGCAAGGACAGTTCTGTTGTTTGTCTTTATATTCCTTTTAAATTGAGTTTTTCCTAAAGAAAACTGAGACAGTGAAGAGGAGTTGGGAGTAGTAGGAAAAATATTTTGGTAGCTCTGGGAATAATGGATTTGAAAGAGACCAGATGATTGTAATTCTACAAATAAGATGGGCTAACTCCTTAAGTTATTTTTACGTGAAAGGCATGGTGCTGGACATTTTTTTTTTTTTTTGAATGACAGGGTCCTTGACTTGAAGGGTTCTCCCCAGGGGTAGCAAGCAAATTCAATGAGAAATCCTAAGAAAAGGAGACAGATTTGACCACTGAGATTTGGAGGGAAAAGACTCATCAGGTACATCTAAAAGGATGTGCCTTATTCAAAAGGAATAACATAGACAAAAGAGAGTTGAAGTGTAATAACATTATATATTAAGAATGTATGTTTAAAAAAAAAAATCCAAAAACCAGAGGTGGAGAAGCTGGGGAGAAATAACCAGAGTTAGAAATAAAAGCAACCCAACCTCACAATCTTGAAGGATGTTGCTTTGAGAAGAACAAAGATAGGACAGATAGAAAGGTCTCTATTACAAATTATGGAGCCACAGCTAATATTCTCTCCTTCCCCCCCCCCCCCACTAGTCCCAGGTGCTAAGTTCCGTATCTTACAATCATTATCTCCTTGGATCCTCACAGTCACCCTGGGACAGAGGAGTTCTTATTTTCCCATTTTACAAACTGAGGCAACAAGGTTAAGTGACTTGGTCAGGATCACTCAGTTAGCTGCCCCTCTTCTCAATTTAGACTGAATATCTCAGTTCTTGATGTGCCATGCGAAGAAGCAGATATGGAACTAACAGTAACAGACAGGAAGCTGGACCACATAGACAAAGAAGAGCAATTTTGTGAACATTGAAGGCCCCTTCTCAACTTATCTGAAAACTGGGAGGATCCTGAAGACTTGTGGCAAATCAGATACTATTATTATCCCCAAAAGAATGATTAAAAAAGATTATCAATTACTGACCATATGCCTACCAGTCCATGTCCACAGAAATCCTCTTGAGAATAATCTACACATAATACATGTTATGTAATATATATTAAGGGATTCTATGGCGTAGTTGTAAGAAAGGAGCAAGTTGGCATTTTCAGAGAATATTCTGGAGCAAATCATATCTTTAAAAATCATACAGTTGATTAAAAAGCCAAAAAAAACCAGGATTTCTCTGTAGTTATTATATGAGAACTATTAAAAAACTCTCTGAAGAGAACAACCGACAAGACATATCCTAACATAAGCTAAAATCACCCGAGATTCCCTGAAAAATCTTAACAGCAAATAGAACTTTGTCCGGCTCATTGCTGCCCAATGAACCAGGAAGCGTGTTGACCATTGTCAGCACAGAGTCCAGATGGAAGAAGGCCCGAGAGGAAGCGTCTACCTGCCTTCCTTTGTGAGCTGCTGTGATTTTTACACCAGCCTCAGACCAATGCGGTCCCTAATCCATCAAAACTGTTCAACCTCACCATCTACAGTGGAAAAACCAAGCAGGTCTCTTATTTGGACCATGCTAACCTATAGGGCTGATCTGGTAGAATCATGGATAGATACAGCTGACTGACAGGGAAAGGGGGTCTTGATGGAAAAGGACAGTGAGAGGAAGTGGGATTAAGTTTGGGAAATTGCCCGGCGTTTCCAGCAACCCCACGCATCTCCCTGAAGCAGAGGCCCATTCTTCTGCCCACAGTAGTGATGCTCTCTGGCCGTGACTCGTGGCATCCCACAGCCTCCACAGATTCGAATTGTAGTCCCCAAAGTGCACTGGAAGAGCCCGTGGTGAGCATAAATAGGCTGTACAGTGTAGTACCAATGAGGAATTATTCACAAAATAGTGGCCTGAAAGGGAACCTCCAGAGGAAGAGGAGGGAGGCTAGCCCTTAGTGTGACCAAGGGATAACAGCCTGCCTGCTCCACGAATGCCCTTTACTGTTGAGATATAAAAGACTACATCATGGTCAGCCAGTAAACATTTATTAAGCACCTTCTGTGTGCCAGGGCGCTGTGCTGAGGGTGGGGAATCCCATACAAAAGAGAAAGCCCTTAAGGGGTTTACAATCTCAAAGGGAAGAAAATCATCAAAGGAGGCTGGTGAGAGGGAAGGTACCTATTGCAGGAGCAGGCTGGAGAAGGGGTGGGAAGGGAAGGGGCTGGCTGGCGTGAGCCCCCTCCTTAAGTGGAGGCTTTAGAAGGTAGAGGATACTGATAAGGAATGAGCTCCAAGACTGATGAAATTTTGGGTGATGATGAGAGAGCTGGGTGGGTGGCTACTGTGTGGAAGATTTACAAGAGAACGTGAGCAAGAGCTTTGAGCTTTCAAGGGAACGGATGGGGTGCAACCTGCACAGTTGAGGGGAGGTGTAAGGATGATGTCACAGAGCCATCAGAATGTCGCTGTCCCAGCATACTTACATGGATCTTGGAAATAGATCCACCAGGAGAGAGAGTGGTTCAGAGAACCAACCAGTTGCAAGCTGTGGGGGGGGGGGGGGAGACTTGGAACAAGGACAACACTCCATTTAAAATTTTTTGTGTAAAGAACGGGAGGACGGTCCATATGAAATACACTCAGAATTGGGGGAGATATTTCACCGCCTCATCTTCCCTCTACGCTCCTGCCAAACTGAGTTACTTGCGACCTGAGCCCCTGGTTCTCCCCATTGGACCTCCAGGTCCCAGGAGTTATCATGAGTTCTTTTGCTACATCCTAAGAACCCCTGAGTCTTTGTATCTGTCCTGTAGCTGACTCCTTGTAGATGTGATGTTTCTCTTTAGGAGAGTGTGGACTCTTTCAGAGCAGAGACTAAATTGACTTTTTTTTTTTTTTTATTTGTATCCATAGTGCTTTGGACACAAGTGCTCACAAAAACTTGCCATTTATTTATTCCATGGACCAGAGTTCCATTAAGGAAATTATTTTAGGAAAGATGATAATCTTCCAAGCATGAAATTCTGAAGATTAAAAAAAAAAAAGGCAAATCTATAGAGATGAAAAAGGGGAAGTTATTTAAAGAGAGGGCAGAATGGAAACTCAACTAGACAGAGTTTTGGTGAGCTCAGGTTACAGGCCCAACGCGCGTCATAACAGTGAACCGAAAGAATGGCGTTGGAGCACTGAGCTCAAACGTCATGATGAGAATCCAAATGGGGGCCAGAACCTCGGGAGGGGAAGATGTCAAGGGGAGAAAGTAGAAAGCCCATGAGATGGACTTCAACTTCTGGCATAATTCTAAACTAAATTATAATAGGGATCATTGGAGAGCAGCCAGAAAAGGCAGGCAGGAATAATCACAAAGGAGCCGCAGCCTATTGTCCAAAAGAGATCATGTTAAACTACCCCCATGTCCTTTTCTGGCAGGGGTCTGGCCTACAAGATTAGGAGAACGAGGCAGGTAGAACTTGCTTCCATTTTTGCCAAATCCCCATATTCTGGGAGGAAAGATGTGAGCTGAATGGCAAGACAGTGAGGTGAATTTTGACCTAGTTAACCGACCAGACCCAAAATAGTTAAGAGCATTCTGTTTCAGCCTTTGGTCTCTTTTCTTGGCCAGTATTAAGAATTTTAAATGATCAGGTCCAGAATGAGAGCTTGATAACATTGGAGATGGATTCCTTGTGATGATTTTAGCTGCAGCCAAATCATTTGAAGTCTTCCATGTATATGGAGACACTTTCCTTTGAGGAGTCCCCTTGAACTTGGAAGTCTTCATTTTGAGAGAGAGATTAACACTTTGGAAGCAAGGCAGAGTCATGGCGTGTTTTTCTAGTCACTATTTCAGACCTAACCGTGCTGGTGTCATGTTTTAAGGAGGTTTTTGTTCATAGGTCTGGCTCAGTTCTCACCTGCTGGTGCCTTAGAGCCTGCCGCTTTTTCCTCTTCAGGCTTAAGTTTAGTTGACAAAGGGCTGAACTCATTCTACGTTCCCTTCCAGCTCTGAAATTCATTGAGCTCTTGAAACGTTTTGATTCATTCATTCAGCAAACATATGTTTTGACCTACAGCATTCAACGATGCTATAAAAGGAGAGTCTTGTGCTGAAAAGTACTTTTGGTATTTAACTTTTTAAACATTTTAAAGTCTTCAGACAGCCTTCCTGCTTTATAAATCTGCCCTGCATATAATCTCAGAATCATTTTCATTCACCAATCGGTTAACGTTTTGGGGGCACCTGCTGTGTGCAGGATATTCTGCAGAGTATTGGAGTGGGGACAAAAGCTTGGTTAGGATTCAGCTTCCTTCTTCCTGCAAATCCCAATCTTTGAGGGGCAAAAAAGGCACGGACACAGATGTGTGAGGCACTCATTAGAGAAATCACCAGTCTTGAATTCAGGGAAACAGCGGTTCTGCGAGTTGTGACCATTGCTGCTCATCCTGCCGAGCATGTCACCCAAGATTCTCAAAATAGAAAGTTATTATTGTAGGGTCCGACTCCAGCACATCTTGGCGTTTGTCATCATTTTAAAAGATGCCTGTTAATTATCCCTGTGCTGGGTGGGTAGCCTCAGTTTAGTGGTAGAAAAATTAACATGTTAAAAATAATCCAGAGGCCTCCTTTGAGGAAATGGATCATCAGCACCTCAAGGATCTGGGATTTTCACTAGTACTTTTGTTTTATTCCTTTCAGCAATCCAGATTTTGACGTCTCCGTGTCCTGGTAGATCTATCTCAAATCCCTTTTAATCTCCACTTCCTAGAATCCCAGATTTGCTAGCTCCCATCAGAGGGCAGCCCAGGCGCCGCCTCCTTCTGGAGACCTTTCCTGTCGTCTTCCCGCTGTGAAGCATCCAAACTTCCCTGCCCACTCCATGCAGGCCCTCCTCCTCCCCCCCCCCATGACTTTATATTTACTCTGTAGTTCTTTTGTACATCTCCCCCCGGATAACGGAAGCACACGCCAGGAACAAATTGTCTTTGTCTAACCTGGCGCCTTGCTTTGTAACAGATTTATCAGGGTAGGCGTTCTGGGAAAGGCAGAGGGAGGGAATGAGCATGTATGTGCTGCCTGGGCCGAGATGGGCACCATGCCAAGTGCTTTATACATGTTTTCTCACAACTGACAACAGTCCTGCAAAATAGGTACTGATATAGTCCCCATTTTACAGATGAGGAAACTGAGGCAGATAGGTGAAGTGACTTATTCAGGGTCACCAGAACAGTAAATGTTAGTAAAAAGACTTATCAGACTGAAAAGCTTTCCAACAATGAAAGCTGTCCAAAAGGGAATTGGGCTGCCTTGGGAGATGGTGGCTTCCATCTCTTTGGAAGTCTCCAAGCAAGGTTTGACCGGGCCTTTGCTTTATTCTGCCCTTTAGGAGGAATGCGTTATAGTCTGGAAAGTAGGAGAACGTGTGTGTGTGTGTGTGTATGTGTGTGTGTGTGTGTGTGTGTGTGTGTGTGTGTGTGTGTTGGGCTAGGGAAACAAGAAGTGGTAGATCTAAGTATGTGTGAGGAAGAGGATGCTGGGAGGAGCATAAGGCTGCTGTAATAGAAGGACCACTTTGAGGCTTATTTGTAGTCTTTCCAGGACAAAGGCAGGCACCCCATGAGTCGTAGCTGGTTTTAAGCTACTGTTGAGAGTGCCTGGCTCGGGCTCTCCTAAAGCTTTCCAGCTGCCAGCCAGGAGGCTGGACTTTAAGGGCCCTGGTTTGCTTCCCTGGTGTGATAATGATGCACTGGAGGAAGGGCGCGTGCACACACACACACACACACTCACACGTCACAGGAAGGAACTGAGTTT
>JAJPUD010030611.1:0-13071 GCA_023553655.1 Myrmecobius fasciatus | reverse complement strand
CTGAGTGTCCCGGCCCGGAGGCTGTCAGGCAGACAGGGGCTCTGCTTTGTCTCCTCAGAACATAAGGAAGTATTTGCTGACGGAAGCCAGAGAAAAGAACCGGCCCGAGTTTCTTCAGGGTTGGCAGACGGCTGTGACCAAGGTGAGGGGCCGCGGGGTGAGGGGTCACGGGCAGTGGGGGCTATGGGGCCCACCCACCACCCTGAAGCCCCCGGGCTCGGGCCTTCCCATGGCAGCCTCTCCTGTCAGCTCCTTTGACCCTCGGCCCTCCTGATTCCCAATGATCCCAATTGCCCCAGGGGCTGGTTAGGAGCCCCCAGGGGCGAGGATGGAGGGTGGACAAGGTCCATGTGCTCAGTGCCCATGCCCCCCCAGGGGTGCCCGCCACCTCGCGCCCTCCCAGCTGCTCCTCCCAGATTAGCAGACAGGACAATGCCGAGGTCACAGGCTCACCCCCCCCACCCGCTCTCGTTCCCCCCGGGGCTTGGACCCCAGAGCAGACAAGCCACATGACCTCCCCGCCCAATCCATTGGTCGAGATTGTTTCACCGTGGAAGTGACCTGAAGGGTTTGGGGTGCGCTGCATTGGGGGGAGAGAGAGCGCTAACGCCTCTCTGGAGAGGGGTCGGGATCTTGTCTGGGACTCTTGGGGACCCTCCTATTTTGGGGTGCCTCAGGCAAGCATTAGAGGGCGTGGCCATGGTCTCTTCCAGCCCTCCTCAGTGGTCGGGCCCCTGCCTACATTGGGAAGATGGGGAGCCCTCTCCTTTGAAGGAGGGCTGGGGCAGGGGAGGGGAGTCAGGGTCGGGCTCCACTCCAGTCGATTCCAGGCGGGCATGAAGGACAGCCTGGCCTTCCCGGGGGGGGGGGGGCAGCAAGCTCCTCCACGTGTGTACTTACCATTAGTTGTGAGCTTTGCCTGCAGAGGAGAAGCTGGGGGTCCCAGTGCCCCACCCCCCACTGTGCTGAATTCAGAGCTGCTTCTGAGGGGGCCCAGGGGCCTTCCTGGTGGGGGGGCCGGGAATGGGGGCTGGGTGGCAGCTTCCACACGGAGCTGAGCTGAGGGTGGCCATCAGGGGCAGAGGATCGGCAGGGGGGGGTCCCCCAAAAGAGCGGGCAGCCCTCACCTGGCAGCTCGGGGCCCTCCTGGAGTCACGCTCCTCTCCTCTCCCTCCCCAGTGCATTCCACAACAGAAAAACGACAGCGACTGTGGAGTCTTTGTGCTCCAGGTAAGTGCCCCCCCCCAGACCCTCCCAAGGCCCCGGGGAGTCAGGTGCTTTGGGTGGGGGGGGTCTCTCCTTCAGAGGACCAGGCCAGCATCGCTCCAGTCCCAGTTTTCACCCTTAGCCAGTAACAGGGATAAAAGGGTGGGTGCTTGCTGGGTCCCCAGGCTTGGCCCTTGGGCAGCTCTGAGCGGGGTGCCCCTGTGGCCCCCGGAGCCAGGACACAGGCAGGCAGCTCTGCGGGGGGTGTGGGCGGCCGGGTTTGGGGGAAGCTGCGCAGAGCTCTGTGCGGGCAGCAGGGGCGCCCTGGGGGGACTCACCCGAGCCTGGGGGGCTGCCTCTTCCAGTACTGCAAGTGCCTGGCCTTTGAGCGACCCTTCCAGTTCTCCCAAGAAGACATGCCGCGCGTCCGGAGGAGGATTTACAAGGAGCTGTGCGAGCGCCGGCTCTTGGACTGAGGCCCCCGGACCCCGCACCCGACCCTTCCCCCGACCTGTCCCCCCCCCCCCCCCCCATGTACTCTCTCCTGACGTCCTGTTCCGTCCCTCTCTGGTTCTGTGGGTTTCTTTGTTGTATTTAATATTTATTACACGAGCGCATGCGGAGACCGAGCGTGCAGGCCCCGTGCTAGAAACGAAAGCGAAAACGAGCGCGACGTCGCCCAGGGCCTAAAGGCGCAGGCCGGCCGGCTCCCGAGGGTCCTGGAGGGCAGCCGGGCCGTCTCGGGGGCACTGCCTCCTCCTCCAGCCTCGCCCCTGCCTCGCTCGGGGTTCTCTCAACATCGCTGAGGGTCAGACTGAGCTTGTTACCGTCCGGACGTCCCCTTGTGACGAGACCTCGGACCCCTGAAGGACGCAGAGCGAGGGGATGCCGGGAGCCCTGCCCACGGGACGCGCGTCCGCAGGCCTCGGGATCAGAGGCGGCTTTTGTGCTTCGGTGGCCCAGCCTTGGGTTCCTCGTCATTTTCTCCGTCCCTTTTTGCTTCCCCTTTTTACGTTTGAAGCAGGACCGTCTGTGCCGGGAGTGCCCCGTCCGAGGCGCCCCTTGCCTTACGTCGCCCGCCTGCCGTGCCCGTGTGGAGAGGAAGGCGGTGAATGACGACCAGTGTCTGTCTCGGCGCTTCGGGAGCCTCATTCTGAGCTTGGGGCAGCAAGGATCTCCTGGGAGGCAGCTGGCCCTTCCGGAGGAGCCGGCCCGAGGACGGAGGGTCCAGCGCACTCGGCTCCGGTCTCCTCCTGGATTGTTGGCCCAAGAGGGCCAGGAGCTCCATTCCTGGGCTTTGTCATTCATTCCCTCCCTACCCCCCCCCCCCCCGGCCTGAGCCCCCACCTGGGCAAAGAGAAATGGCCCCATCTCTGGACGTGGAGAAAAGCAGATGTTGCATCTCTCGCCTGGCTCTTCTCCTCAGCCGGGTCTGCACGGAAAGGGGAAAGAAGCCGGCGCGCTGAGCCCGCTGGATTGTCTGTCCGTCTGTCTGGAAAGGTTGAGAGAAGTCCAGTGGGGACAGACACCCAGGTGAAGCAGCATAAATGGCAGGTGACACTTGAATTACATCCAGGCGTGAAACAGGAACACAAGAACGCGGCGCAGCTGAAGGGGGGGTTGGGGGGGCCCTCTGTCCCCAGCACCGCCCCCCCACGCTGCTCCTCGGCGGGTCTCACCCCAGCAACAGCAGCAGGAGACTTCACCCACGGGTGTCACAACTTGTGTTGAGCCCCTCTTGGTTGCCCCTCCCCACGTGTTTGCCCCCGTGTATCGATAGCTTTTCAGGACTCAGAAATCCCAGGTTGAGAGGCTTGCTCTCGCACCCAAGCCTCTGTGTTGGCGAAACCAAAGCGTGACCGTTGGACAGTCCGAAGGCCTTTTTAACCCTCCAGAAGCCGCCTCCCCAGCTCCCAGCACCAGGCCAGCCTTGGCCCCCTACCCGCTGTTCACACAGCGCATGTCCGGGGAAGCCAGAGCGGAGGGCCCCAGCAGTGAGGTCGCCCAGGATGGAGCTCTGACTCCAGGGCCAAGAGACAAGGAGGCCCGAGAGCAGGAGGACTTGGCTCCCCGCGGGGTTCAGCGCTTGCCACCATCACGCAGATTCTCCGAACCCTTCCCTGCTGGCTTCCGGGTAGCTCAGAGGCCGGGACCAGAGCCGTGTCCTCCTGATGACGGGCCAGAGGTCCTCATTCCCTCCGGCAAGGACGCTCCGAGGGGCGCGGGGGCCGTCGGATCACTGTGAGCCCGGCCCCGACACACCTTCCTGGGCGCCCATGGCCAGGTCAGTCTAAGTGTGGGTGCCATGTTGCAGCAGGCGCCACGTCACGGCGGGCTCCGCGTCACAGCGGGCTCCGCGCTCTGCGCAGATGTGCCCTTAACAGCCAGGGGCCCGTCCACGTGGCTCTGGCTGCACTGATTTTTTTTTCCCAGTTTGCCTTCTGATAAATCTACAGTAAAGAACAGGGAGCTCGGCCCAGCCCAGTTCAGTTTTTGCGGACATACACTGTACAGTGAGCTCCTGGTCAGCCCGTGGAGAGGTTCCACCGGTGAAGACATTTCCCGTGGGCTTGCTCATGTGTCTTCTCCCTGCTCTTTAGGGGAGGCCGGGGGTCTCCCAGGAGAAGCAAGGTGAGGATAGAAAGCCTTCGGGGGAGATCTGAGTGGAGGAGGGAGGGGACAGCCAGCCAAGGGATCGGGCCTTCCTGGACCCACAATGGCTTGTCCTGGGGAGGAAGCCAGAAGACCGCTTCCCGTTGTTCCTCGGGGAAAGGTCACCTTGAAGTGACAGCTGGTAGGAGGCAGGAAGCTGCTTGGCCAGGGGAGACTGGAAAATGGGAGACGTCCGTGGGGTGGCCCTCGGGCTTCAGAGAAAAGGAGTTTCTCCGGGTGAATGGGACCGAACTGTCCCAACCGACTGCAGATCAAGGCTGTGATGATGTAAAATTCCAATATCGAACGTAGTACAAAGGGAAAGGCTGCGGGAGAAACTTAGCAAACTATTTTTTTGAGAAATAAACTAATGACTTTATAAATCTGTGTCCTTTTGTGTTGATTAGCCCTGACTGTGCAGGGAAAAATTTTTTTTCCTGAAGCAATTGAGGTTAAGTGACTTGCCCAGGGTCACACAGCTAGGAAGCGTTAAGTGTCTAAACTGAAGTAAGCCCCGGCAGTCTTAGCCATATGAACTCCTGCCGGGTAATCCTGGGATCTTCCTGGGACTCCAGAAAACCTCTGGGCAGAAGCTGGCAAGTCCCAGCAGAAACCTCCCTCCTACCAAGGGAGGCCAAGACAGACGGACTGCAGCTCAAGGTCATATTGTGACTGGGGGGGGCTGACTTCCTGCATCTCAAATCATGTTGTGACCGGGGGAGGGGGGGGAGACTTCCTGTGGCTAAAGGTCATCTTGTGACTCGGGGGCTGACTTCCTGCCACTCAGGGTCATATTGTGGCCAGGGCCCAACTTCTTCCCCTTTGGGAGCCTCTGTTCCATTTCCTCACCTGTGAGACTGGTGAAGTAGCTTTGTTCCTTGATTTGGGGAAACATCACTTCAGAAATACTAAGTGCTTGTGGTTTCCAAGCACTGAGCTTTGGGTTCTAGGAGGGAAAGGGACAGGTCCTTGTGGGGGGCCTGGGGATAAAAAGGAAATCCAGAGTGTTTTAAGGCGAGCCTCTCCATGAAGAAAAGAGGGAGATGAGGAAAACAGCCCTCTTCGCAGCAGCTCCAGGCACCAAGTCATAAACCCCGCTTGGAGAGTCTGCTCAGCTGGCTCTGGAGTAGCCAGACATGGCGGCCGCAGCTGTTCGCCTGTTAATCAGCAGGGGGGGAAGCTGGTGCTGGAGCCGGGCTGCTCGTTTCAGCCGACAGACCACATCCCCTTAGCTAACGTTTCATTTATTAACATTCAGAGGTTTCACCGTTCATCAGGAGCTCCACGGGTCCCCACTGGATGGTTGTTACCGGTTCTTGCTGTCTCCACCGGCAGACAACTGCAGAACTTCCCTGTTGCTAACAAGGCTTCGGGGAAATGTCCCTGTTTGCTGCGGACAACCTTCCCGCAGCCCCCGTCTCTCACAGCTGAGTATGGCAACGGGCTCACCCAGCTCCAAGTCTGCAGACCAGTGGGCTTGAGAATATGGCTCTTGGAGTACGCCAGATCCAAAGCCTTCCTCTCCTGGCACTCGTCAGCCTTTTTCTCTAAGTCCTGGGACAGGCCTCTTTTTCCTAATGATGGGGTGAACAGACCCCGGCAACAGGCCATGGCCCTCCTAGCAACGCAGTGTCCAGGTGAGCCCCAGGGAGGGATAGTGACAGGACTGCTTTGCCCCTACCTGGGCCTCTGGGGAATAGCTCTCTTGTACATACAGCTTGACCGGAGGCCCGGTTATTGTTTACAATTAGGAGGCCAAGCCTTGGAAGTCAGCAGCATCCCTGGCTTGGAGGCCTTTGTCCTATAAAAGGTCCTGTGTCTTCCCCATCAACGGTCAGTTCCACTAGGGAACCTAAATCCCTGGACCTGGATTGGGCCCGGGCCTGTGAGTCCTTTCTGGACAACTCTCCAGCTTCGTGACTTCTCGTGCCTCATCACTGCTGCCTTGTACGACCAGAATCCTGAGAGAAACGGATTCTCTGGGATCATTACCTAGACCAGACCAGCCCACTTTTCTCTCTAGAATCTTTTTCCTACAGTAAGTCCGAGCCCCTTCTGAGGTTCCCTAATGCATCTTAATAAGAAAAAGAGAAGAAACAAAAGCTTCCTCCCCCCTCCCCATCTTTGTACATTCAGTATGTTCACTCCGCTCATGCCCAGACTGGTTCAAGTCACCTGCCCACAGGAGGCTGGGGACTGAAGGGCCCCCAAGGCTGGACCATCCCTGGGGTGGGCAAGTGGGCCAAGAATCTGGGGTTCAAGGAGCTTTTCAGCAAAGCCATGGAGACTCTGGGTATGGCTATGCCCTTCCTTACTCCACTTTTACCACTTTCTTTGCACCAGGTTTAAAGTAGATGAACAGCAGCACACAGACAGCAAAGGATGCAGGGATAGTTACAGCTTTATTGGAAGGGGATCTGGCCAGGTAACTCAGGAAAAAAAGCATGGTCCCTTCTAAAATTCTTCTTAAGGACTAAATGAAATTCAACCTTTCTATTTATCACAGAATGAAAGTAAAACATACAACTAAAACTATCCTGTGAAGAAAACCACAAGGAAAAAAGAAAAGCCAAGGTCTCCGTGCGTGTGAAAAAAATTAGCCTCTTCAGCCCACAAAGCAACTGTTACTATCAACAAACCCAAAATTAAGAAATGAATACAACTTGACCGAGATCACAACGTACAAATTAGAGTCACTTGAAATGAGACAATCTGTGTAAACTCTACAACCTAATCACCTGGTCGTAGTTCAACATGCAAAAGTTCAACATGTTTACCTGTAAGAACTTTCCTGCCCAGCCCCCTTAAGCCACAGGTCACTGAAAAGATGGCAAGTTACTGGTTGACTTGAGTCCTTGATTTTTGCCCGTGGATAAAAATTCTTTAAATGAATTATAGTGGGTTTCTGCTGTTTTGTTGGCTCCAAATTGTGCTCCCCAAGAGATACGCCAGTAACAGATAAGCCAATGGACTTTGTGGGAAAAATTTGTCAAGATAAATTGCTCTGCATCTTTGGAGTAAATCTCCTCCTGCTCTGGCCCTGCCCAGTCATCATCTCAGACACACAATTCAACAAGATTTCAATTCTTTTATCAGCAGTGCAAGTGCTGAGAGATCGAAAGACTGACCAGATCATTTAGATGTGGACTGACTAGGAAATCTGTTCTGGGTGAAATTTACTTATCTGACCTCTCAGATTATAAAGGTTTTGTTTCCTTGATTTTCAGGCTCTCCTTTCAACCCTTCCCACTTGAGTTAAATTAAAAAATAAGTACAACAGGTCTAGCATCAACTTGTCCCAATTTCAAAGTTAAAATGAACCCCTTCAGAATTCATCCAATTTCCCATAGGAAATCCTGTTTCTTTCCACTCTTAGACTCACATCCTTTGGACCGGCTTCCCGGTAGAAGCTCAAGGATGTGCTTAACATTGTAAATACACACTTCTTTCTAGATCATCCATTTAGAGCACAAGAGCAGAGCGTGCTCTCTGGGACTATCGGATTATTCGAGTTAAGACAGAACTGTTTTACGAATTCCCTAATAACCTATGTATCCCTATGTGTTAAAAGTCACTTTGGGAAAAAGGGATATTTCAAAAGATTTAGAAATAAATCTCACAGGCTTTTGCCGAGAGAGCACAGATCATTAAACTCATTTTTTATAAATTTCGTGAGGTTCTTTTCCCTAAATGACCACTCCCAAGTTGTGAACAATAAGTAATCACCATATAAAGAGACTTTTCCAATTCGGTGCTAAATTGGGTTAATATCTATGAACAGAGCTACTCAGTTACTAACTGTTCCTTAGGACAAGCTGATCAGACCACAAGGCTCCAATACCAGGACCAGTCACTTGCTTAGTTTCGGAAATTTAATGATTTTCAGAGTGAAAAAGCCAAGCTGAGGTTTGGGGCTTAATTCCTGTGTGGAGAGAAAGAAACCAAAGACAGCCTCTTTTACATCAGCTGTTTTCAAGACTTGAGCATCGCTCTTCGGAGGGATCCGTCAACCAACCAACGTCCTCTGTTTATCCACGAAGGGCTTCCATCACTCATTGATTTTGCACATTTTCCCATAGCCTCCTCTGCCAGCGTCATAATCTTTTCGATACTCATCTCGTACCTCAAAAAGAAGATGCAAAAGACATTGTCACAGCCCCGTGGAAAAGGAGATGCCACAAATAACCCAAATTCAAGAAGCCATGTTTATTCCCTGAATGAGAAATGCAGTTAAGATCATATGGAAAACCACAGAGAGGTCTGACTTCAGGGACCTTACCTGGCCCCCAGATCGTCCTCGTCCATACTGGCGGCCCTCTTTGAAGCCGGCATCCCAATCAGTCCGGATAATGCGATCGTCCAGACGGGTCCCATTAATGTAGCGCATGGCATTCTCTGCATCTGCTCTGGAGTAATATCTTGGTGTTAAGTGTTAAGGAAGAGAAGGCAGTACTTCTACAAACATATCTCTATAAAGATGTCCAAAGCGATCACTTTTTTAAATGTAGCTAAACACATGAAATCTGAGCTTAAAAAGTGACTCACCCCAAGTGAATTAAGACAAGAGTCAGATGAAAGAAGTTTTTAAGCCTAAAAGAATTTCACCCCGAGATTTGCGAATTTTTTGCCTTTTCAGCACCTACGACGTGCCAGGCCCGGGATCTCATTTGATCCTCACAACTCCGTGAGGCAGGTGCTATTATCATCCCCACTTTACAGTTTAGAAAAATTGAGGTGGAAAGTGCCAAAGGCACTAATGATATCAAGCATCCTAAAATTAAGGACAGATTTACAGCCAGTGTTTCTGATAAAGGCCTCATTTCTAAAATAAAGAACTGTGTCAAATTTAGAATACAAGTCATTCCCCAACTGATAAGTGCTCAAAGGATATGAAGAGACAATTTTCAGATGATGAAATTAAAGCCATCTATAGTCATATGGAAAAAAAAAATGCTCTAAATCACTATTAGAGAAATACAAATTAAAACAGCTCTGAGGGGCAACTAAGTGGCACAGTGGATAGAGCACCAGCCCTGAATCCAGTAGAAGCTGAGTTCAAATCTGGTCTCAGACACTTAACACTTCCTAGCTGTGTGACTCTAGGCAAGTCACTGAACCCCACTTTCCTCAGCAAAAAAAAAAAAAAAAAAACAACCCAGCTCTGAGATACCACCTCACATCTCTCAGATAGGCTAACCTGAGTAGAAAAAAAATGTGGGAGGGGATGTAGGAAAACTGGGACACTAATGCATTGTTAGTGTAGTTGTGAGATGATCCCCCCATTCTTGTCAGCAATCTAGAACTATGCCCAAAGAGCTATCAACCTGTGCCTACCCTTTGACCCATCAGTGCCATTACTGGGTCTGTATCCCAAGAAAATCATTAAGGAGGGAAAAGGACCCAGGTGTGCAAAAACGTCTGTGGCAGCTCTTTTTGTGGTGGCAAAGAATTGAAAAAGGAGCAGATGTTCATCAGTTGGGGAATGGCTGAACAAGCTGTGGTATATATGAAAGTAATATTATTATTGTTCTATAAAAAATGCTGAACAGGCTGATTAGAGAAAGGCCTGGAAAGATTTACATGAACTGATGCTGAGTGAAACAAGTAGAACCAGGAACACATTGTACACAGTGCAGCAAGAACATATGATGATCAACTCTGAAAGACTTGGTTCTTCTCAGTGCCTCAGTGATCCAAAGCAACCCCAAAAGACTTTGGACACAAAATGCCATCTGCAGCCAGAAAATACTATGGAGACTGAATGTAAATCAACACATGCTCTGTTCACTTCTTTTTCTGTTTTGTTTTTTTCTTCCACGGTTTTTCCCTTTTGCTCTGATTTTTCTCTCCCAACATGATTCATAAAGCAATGTGTATTAAAAATAATTTTTTTTTACAAAGGAAAAAAAGTTTAAATGGCAGATACCAAACTGCAGCCAGAGAAAGATTTCATCTTGGTCTGTGCTTCAGCTCTGTGTTTTGCTATCCTCAAGCATTCTCCACAAGCCCAGTTCTTACTGGCAGCAGCCTGGCCTGACAGACCTCGGCCAGAATCTTTCTCTAGCAGTAATCTCGACGTGTCACTCGATACTCTAAGCCTACAATTGCTCTCCAGTGCTCATCAGCTATGCCTGACTAACACTTGTTAATTCCTATTTTTTTGATAAGGAACTTGGGGGAGAGAGGTTAAGTGACTTGTCTTTGGAAAAACTGGAACAAAAACTTCCTGCTACCAAGTTCAGCATTAGTCCCAATTCCACCCTGCAGAGTAAGCAACACTAAGCTGCTTCTTGGGCACCCCAGTCAGCCACACAGTACAGAAGCCTAAATACACTGAAAACGACCTCTGATATCTGTGTGGGCTTCTTCAGTTACTCTGAGACACACACACACACAAACACACAGGGGAAGGCTGGTGGCTCACTGCCTCCATCCAACATCCAAGGCCTCCAGGGCCCACTAAGGATACTCCACAAAGCAGAACCCACATGCTGTTTTCTTTACTTTATCCAGGCCCATGATGATTTTCTTGATGTCACCGCTTTTTCCAAAGAGCTCGTAAATCTGCTCCTCAGTGGTATAAAAGGACAGGTTCCCAACATACAAGGTGCAGCTTTTCTTCAATAACTTCTCTTGGTCCTTCTTGTCACCCTGGAATTTGAAAGAAACCATGGCAACATCACAAGTCTGGCCCGAGGCACCAGAGCATTCTGGCCTAGGACCCTCTTCACACACAGCACCATTAAAGCTGAGAAATCAGTCAAATCATCAAGAATTTACTTAGCAAGCACTATGTGCCAGGCTCTGGCGAAGCCCTAGGGGACATAGAGAGGCTGCAAAGAGTTTCCTGCTTTCAAGGAGCACACAATCTAATGGGAAGGCAATATGCAAACAACTGAAAAATAAAGCTGTATATGGGACAAATTAGGGATGATCAACAGAAGGAAGGAACGGGCATTAAAAGGGGTGAGACTGAAGGAAAACAGAGTGCATGAGGGATGGCCAGAGAGAATTCCCACAGCAGAAAGAGGGAACCACCAAGAGGCCAGGATCACTGGGACAAAAAGTGCCAGGGAATGAAGTATATAAGGAGACTGGAAAGGTGAAGAGGGGGTCAGGTTATGAAGGGCTTTGAAAGCCAAGCAGAACCCTTTAGATTTGCTCCTAGAAGCAACAAGGAACCCCTGGAATTTATGGTAAGTGATATGATCACTGGTATTTTTGAAATCACATTGGTAACTGAATGAAGGATGGACTGCTGTGGGGAGACTTGAAACAAGCTGATCCACCCCCAGTTACTGCAATAGTCCAGGTGATGAGGCAAGGAACCAGAGTGCTGACAGGGTCAGAGAAGAGGAGGGGGACGGTCAAGAGATGTTTACTGCAGAGATGAAGTCGACAGAAATGTTTCAGAGGGGAAATCAAGAAGAGAAATCTCAGTAAAATCAACAGAGATGTTTCAGTGGTGAAATCAATGTTGGAGAGATGAAATTAGGGAGAGATATCTGAGGTGAAATCGACAGAGATGTTGCACAGATGAAATTAAGGAGAGAGATTTCTGAGGTAAAATCAACAGAGATGTTTCAGAGGGAAAATCAAGGAGAGAGATCTCAGAAGTAAAATCAACAGAGATGTTTCAGAGAGGAAATCAATGTTGGAGAGATGAAATTAGGAAGAGATATCTAGGTAAAATCAACAGAAATGTTGCAGAGATGAAACCCACAGAGATGTTGGAAATATGAAATTAGGGAGAGAAATCTCAAGAGGTAAAATCAGCAGAGATGTTTTAGAGGTGAAGTCGACAGAGATGTTAGAGAGATGAAATTAAGAAGAGAGATGTCCAAGGTAAAATCAACAGAGATGTTTCAGAGGGGAAATCAAGGAGAAAGATCTCAGAGATGTTTCAGAGGTGAAATCGATGTTGGAGAGATGAAATTAGGAAGAGATATCTGAGGTGATATCAACCCAGCTGTTTCAGAAGTGAAAGTGACAGATGTTTCCAAGGGGAAATCGAGAGATGTTTCAGAGGTGAAATTAAGGAGAGATATCTTGAAGGTAAAATCAACGGATGCTTCAAAGGTAAAATTAGCAAGAGATGTTTCAGAGGGGAAATCAGGAGAGAGTTTTCAGAGGTGAAACTGACAGATGTTGCAGAAATGAAATTAAGGAGAGACATCTTGAAGGTAAAATCAACAGATGTTTCAGAGGTGAAATGGACCGAGAAGGAGGCCAGCAGAAGCTGGAGGGTGGGGAGGTCTGAGAATCAACATCCAGTGATGCTCACTAAACCCAAGGAAGCTTGGTGGGACCCCCAGATACGAGTATGATCTGAAAACCTAAAGTGAAGTGTCCCAGAGTCAGGGCTCAAATCCAGGACCTCGGTATCCGGTGTCCAGCTGGGACCCGAGGGGAAGACAGCGCACCGCACCGTGCGCCGGCTCCTCGAGCCGCGCTCTCCCAACTCTGGGCCTTTGCAGAGACCGTGCCCCGGGCCTGGCTCGCTCTCCCGGTCACCCCGAATGCTTGACACTCATGTCCTCGGGTCCCCTCCCCCCACCTAAAAGCTGCCTTTTATTCCGGGGGAGCCCGCCTCCAAGGGCCGGTGGGAGAGCAGGGGGTGGGGGAAGGAGGGACCTGAGTTCCGATCCCGCCCGCGGCCGAGAGGGCCCACTGCCTCAGTTTCCCCCACGGGAGGGCCTGGGCCAGACGCTCGGCGAGGGGGCGGGATCGCGCCCAGCCATCCCCCTCCGCCCCCCGCCCCCGGCCTACCCGGAAGTGCTGGTCGCGGTACTGGCCCAGCTGCACGTAGGAGTCGCTGTCCAGCGAGCTCAGGAGCCCGCCCGACATGGCGGGGGTGCCGGCCAGAGGCAGCGGCGAGCTCCGCAGGAGAGGCCGGAGGCTGGGGGCGGCCCGGAGGCCGGGCTTCCGGGGAAAACCGGAAGTGGCGACGCCCAATCCGGGGGCGCACCGCAGCCGACATCATCAGACCGCGACGCCGTGCGGTCACCGCTCCGCGCTCCTGCTTTCCCTCTCTGCGCCGGGGCCGGGGCCGGGGCCGGGGTCGGGGCCGGGGTCGGGGCCGGCCTGGGCCGAGAAGATGGTGTTGCGGCGGCTCCTGCTCTCGCTCATCAACACGCAGCAGCTCGTGGAGCGCCTGGCCGAGTCGCGGCCCATCCGCCGCGCGGCGCAGCTCACGGCCTTCGCGGTGCTGCG
>JAJPUD010030610.1:0-13071 GCA_023553655.1 Myrmecobius fasciatus | reverse complement strand
GGGTTCATGATCTAGATATAAAGAGTGATAATGTAAGCAAATTAGAGGAACATAGTACAGTTTACCTCTCAGACCTGTGGAGATGGAATAAATTTATGTCCAAAGAAGATCTGGAACTCCTAATTGAACACCAGATAGATACTTTTGATTGTATTAAGTTAAAAAGTTTCTGTACAATTAAAACTAATGCAGACAAATTAGCCAGTAAGCGTCAAATTGGGAAATCATCTTTACATTTAATGGTTGTGATAAAGGCCTCATTTCTAAAATATATAGAGAATTGTCTCATATATATAAGAATTCAAGCCACCCTTCAATAGGTAAGTGGTCAAGGGATATGAACAGACAATTTTCAGATAATGAAACTAAAACCATCTCTAGTCATGAAAAGTTGCTCCAAATCACTATCGATTATAGAAATGCAAATCAAGAGAACTTTGAGGTACCACTACACACCTCTCAGATTGGCTAAAATGACAGTTAAAGATAACGATGAATGTTGGATGGGATGTGGGAAAACTGGGACACTAATACATTGTTGGTGGAACTGTGAAGGGATCCAACCATTCTGGAGCGCAATTTGGAGCTATGCTCAAAAAGATATCAAACTGTGCATACCCTTTGACCCAGCAGTGTTTCTATTCACCCTATATCCCAAAGAGATCTTAGAGGAAGGAAAGGGCCCCACCTGGGCAAGAATGTTTGTGGCAGCCCTTTTTGTAGTGGCTAGAAACTGGAAAATGAAGGGATACCCAGCAATTGGAGAGTGGCTGAATAAATTATGGTATATGAATATTATGGAATATTATTGCTCTGTAAGAAATCACCAGCAGGAGGATTTCAGAGAGCCCTGGAGGGACTTGCATGAACTGATGCTGAGTGAAACGAGCAGAACCAGGAGATCATTATACACAGCAACAACAATATTACATGATGATCAATTCTGATGGACATGGCTCTCTGCACCAAATAATTGTCTCAAACAACCTCCAATTGTTCACTGAAGAAGAACATATACACCCAGAGAGAGGGATATGAAATATGGACCACAACTTAACATTTTCATGCTCTCTATTGAGGTTTGTTTGCATTGTGTTTCCTTTTTTTTTCTTGTAGATAGGATTTTTCTTGCACAACTTAGCAAGTATTTCAACATTATTAACATGTAGTTGACTTCCTGCCATCTAGGGGAGGGGAGGAGTGGGGGTAAAATTTGTAATGGACAGTTTTGTAAAGATCAATGAGGGGGAACTACCCATACATATGTTTTACAAATAAAAAGCTTTAATAAAAAAAAAGAAAATCCTTAGCACCAGAACACCACAGGGAGGGTATGTGATAGACTAGGAATTCTTTTCATCTATTTCAGTATTCTTTTCAACTATTCTGGACATGATCAATGTGAAAATACTTTTGTTTGTTTTGTTTGTAACAACACTTTTATTTTTATTTTTCATTTGGGGATGGCGTTAACAAGGGCAGAAAAGTAGATTTTTGTTCTTTGAAAAAATAAAATTAATTTTAAAAGGACAAAAACAAATAAAATGAGATTTGGAACAAAAAAGGAAAGCAAAAATTAATTAAAACTACATAAATATACATGTATCTTTAATAAAAAAAGAATCCTTCTTATTAAAATAAGACAACAATTAAATTATCAGAAATAGTAGTCATTATACTTTTTCTATATAATATGAAATTATATCAAATTCAATGCCCAAAACATCCTACCTCTCACAGCAATATGCACTAATCATCTGGGCTTATGTACTGTTATTGCTATTACGTCTCTTGTTGATGCAATAACAGTTAATGAAAAAGTTTAACAGATGTTTAAAACAGAATCATTTTATTAAAAAGAGAATCATTAAAAAGAGAACTATAATGTTCATTATAGTATGTCTGTATAATATGAGTTAATATCAAATTAGAATCTCAAGACATCCTACTTCAGACAGTGTTTCATTAATGAGTAGGCCTACATACACTTCTTATTTCTCTCAATGTTGATGCAATCACAGTTGATGAAATGGTTTCAGATGTCTTTTAAAAAGGAATGATTTTCATTAAAATAAAACATCCTTTACACTTCCACACCCACAGTAATTATTGTGGTATGTCTATCAAATTAAATTCCCAAAAGATCCTGTGTCAAATAGCAAGTTTCCTTAATCACCAGGGCTAGATTCAGTTATTTCTCTCATGTTGATGCAATAATTGTTAATACAAAAACTTTAACAGGCTTTTAAAAGAAATCGTAATAATTAAAATAAAACAACCCTTAAAAGATCGCAAATAGTATTTATTACAATATGTTATATAATATAGAATAATATGAAATTGGAAAGCCACAAGGTCCTGTCTCAGACAGCTATTTTCACTCTTCTGCAGGTCTAGATAAAATTATTATTTTCCCTTATTTTGATTCATAAACAAGTCTCCAAAGAAGAATCATTATTATTAAAATACAACCACCATTAATTATGACAAATAATATTCCTTATAGCATCTTTATATAATATGAAATAATATTGTATTAGAATCTCAAAAGTTTCAATAATCATCAGGCCTAGATGCTTTTATTATTTTTCATGTTAATGCAATAACTGTTACTCAAATAGCTTAACAGGTCCTCAAAAAAAATCCTTCTTATTAAAACAATTAATAAAGAATCACAAACAATATTCATTATATAATATTGACATAATATAAAATAATATGAGATTAGAAGCTCAAGGTGTGCTACCAGAAATTGTGGGTTTTAATAATCAGTAGGCCAAAATAAAGTTATTATTGTTTCTCTTTTGTTGATGCAATAACCATTTATAAAAGATTTTAAGAACTTTCTAAAAAGGAATATTGTTATGAAAATAAAAATTAAGTTATCACAAACAATAATTATTATAATATGTGTATATCATATGAAACAATATCAAATTGAAATTCGAAAAGATCCTTCTTCAGACACCTAGGTTCATTAATCACCAGGCCTAGATACAGTAATTATTACTCTTCTCATGTTGATATACTAACAGATTATGAAAGTGTTTAACAGGTCTTTAAAAAAGAATCAATACTAGTAAAATAAAACAACCATTAAATTTTATCAGACAATAATTTCTATAGTATGTCCATATAATATGACATAATATGAAATAGAAATTTAAAAAGACAGCAAGTTTCAATAATCACCAGGCCTAGATACTGTTATTACTATTATTTCTCATGTTGATGCAGTAACACTTAATGAAAACATTTAACAGGTCTTTAAAAAAGAATCATTATTACTAAAATAAAATAACCGTTAAATATCAAAAACAATATTCTTTACATATATACATAATTTAATATGTATTATAATAATATAATATATTATATTATATACACAACATATGATAATATAATATAATATCAAATTAGAATCCCAAAAGATACTACCTTTGACAGTAAACTTCAATAATCACCAGACCTAAATGCTTTTATGATTATTATTTCTCTTGTTGATTCAATAACAATTAATCAAAGAGTTTAACAGATCTTCAAAAAAGAATCATTATGATTAAAATAAGACAACCAATAAATTATCACAAACAATATTCATTAGAGAATGTCTATGGAATGAATAGGCCAAGATACACTTATTATTATTATTATTTCTCCCTTCTTGATGCAATAACCATTTATAAACATATTTAACAGGTTTCTAAAAAGGAACCAATATCATCAAAATGAAACAATTAAATTATCACAAACAATAATTACTATATGTATATGTCATATGGATTATCAAACAAATCCTAAATGATCCGTCTTCAGACATCTAGATTCACTAATCACCAGGCCTAGATGGAGTTATTATTACTTCTCTCTTGTTGATGCAATAGCCATTTATAAAAGAGTTTAATAGGTTTTTAAAAAGGAATCATTATTATAAAAATAAAACAACCATTAATTTATTACAAAAATCCATTAAATTATCTAAAACAGAAATTATTCTTCTGTCTATATAATATGAAATAATATCAAAATAATTTCCCCAAAGATCCTTACTCTAACCCTAATCACCAGGCCTAGATATTGTTGTTGATATTATTTCTCATGTTAATGCAAAAACAATTGATGAAAAAGTTTAATTGGTCTTTGAAAAAGAATAATTATTATTAAAAAGAAGACAAACATTAAGTTATCACAAGATTGTGCAATATAGAATGTCTATATAATATGAAATAATAATAACTTGGAATGGCAAGACAACTTACTCAGACTCTAAGTTTCAGTCACGAGTAGGCCTAGATAAAATTATTATTATCTTCCTCTTCTTGATGCAATTACAGTTTATGAAAGTGTTTAACAGATCTTTAAAAGAAAATCCTTATTATCAAAAATAAAACAATCATTAAATTATCAAAAATATTAAGTATTATACCATGTCTATATGATATGAATTAATATCAAATTGAGTAGTGGATATCCTGCCATCTAGGGGAGGGGTGGGGAGTTGGGGGAAAAATTTGTAACGGAAAGCTATGTAAGGGTTATTGTTGAAGAATTACCCACACATATGTTATGCAAATAAAATAAAATAAAAATTTAAAAAATAATAATAAAAAAAAGAAAAGTTCCAGCATCTATCCTAAAAAAAAAATTTAAAAAAAAATGAGGATTTTGGATTAGATTGGATTAGTTCTCTAAGGATAATTTCTTTTTCCTCACCTTACCTTCATTTTATATCTTCTTTTTTCCTCTCTCCCTTTTCTGATTACTTTTCCTCCTTTCCTTTTTCTGTCCTTTATTTTCCTAGGCTCAGAATTGCAACCACTCTTAGAAATCCTTAGCCTGGTGGAAACAGCTACCCTCCTCCCCCTGACTCTCACACACACAATGTTCTTTTTTCTAAGACTATCTCCTCCATTCTGACATTCTCTGTCCTGAGGTCCTTACTAGCTCTGACATCTCACATTCTAAACTTTGTCTAACAAGTCCCAGCTCTCTTCTGGCTCCCCAAATCTCTACCTCTTACTTTCAGGGTGCTCCCAGATACCAGAACAAACAATTGCCTTTTCTCCCTTTGTCCTTATTATGGACCCCACCTATCTTCAGGCAGTTGTCCTAGATCAGGCTCCTCTGAAGGGGTGTTTTCTCTTCTCACACCACCAGCTTGACAAATAACAAAAGTGAGGAAATTAACATTTCACAGCACTTTGAGGCTCTCCAGAATCTGTTCTGGATCAGAGGGGCAGTATGCTTTAGTGGCTCAAGGGCTGGCCTTGAGATTGGGAAGCCCTCTGCCTCTGACAAATACTAGCTGAGTGATCCAAGGCAAATCATTTCCTCTTTTGGTACCATGGACAGCTCCCTAAATATTGGCATGTCACACAGTACTTGATCTGCCCTGATGGAGAGCATTTCCATGCTGGAAGTGCTGTAGGCAAATGTAATCACAGGCTTGGACCAAATGCCTATCTCTCTTGGATCTATTTACCTCTACTTTCTTTAATGATAACAGCCAACACTCATAGGTCTCTTTAATAATATGGGTTTAAGATAGGTTGAGTGATAGATCTGTGGAGAAGGAAGGAATTTGTGTCCGAACAAGAACTGGACCTCTAATTGAACACCAGATAGATAGTTCTGATTATATTAAGTTAAAAAGTTTTTGAACACTCAAAACTAATGCAAGAAAGATCAGAAGGGAAGTCATAAATTGAGAAATCATTTTTAGATTTAAGGGTTCTCATAAAGGCCTCATTTCTAAAATAGATAGAGAATTGACTCAAATTTATAAGAATTCAAACAATCCACCAACTGATAAATGGTTAAAGGATACGGACAGTTAATTTTCAGATAAAGAAATTAAAACTATTTCTAATCATATGAGAAGGTGCTCTAAATCACTATTAATTAGAGAAATGCAAATTAAGACAAATCTGAGATACCACTACACACCTGTCAGATTGGCTAAGATGACAGGAAGACAAGGACGAATGTTGAAGAGGATGTGGGAAATGTGGGACACCAATATATTGTTGGTGGCGTTGTGAACAGATCCAGCCATTCTGAAGATCAATTTGGAACTACGTTTAGAAAGTTATCATACTGTACATACCCTTTCACCTGGCAGTATTTCAAGTGGGCCTATATCACAAAGAGATCTTAAAGGAGGGAAAGAGACCCACCTGTGCAAAAATGTTTGTGGCAGCCCTTTCTGTAGTGGCAAGAAACTGGAAACTGAGTGGATGCCCATCAATTGGAGAATGGCTCAACAAGTTATGGTATATTAATTGTATGGAATATTCTTGTTCTGTAAGAAATGACCAGCAGGATGATTTCAGAGAGGCCTGGAGAGACTTGCATGAACTGATGCTGAGTGAAATGAGCAGAACCAGGAGATCATTATACATGGCAGTACAAGATTATACGATAATCAATTCTGATGGACATGGTTCTCTTCAACAATGAGATGATTCAAATCATTTCCAATTGTTCAGTGATGAAGGGAGTCATCAACACCCTGAGAGAGGCCTGTGGGAACTGACTGTGGACCACAACATAGCATTTTCATTCTTTCTGTGGATGTTTGCTTGCATTTTGTTTTCCTTCTCAGTTTTTTTTCTTTCTAGATCTGATTTTTCTTATGCAACAAGATAACTGTATAATTATTTGTACATGTATTGGATTTATCATATGGTTTAACATATTTAACATGTATTGCACTACCTGCCATCTAGGGGAGCGGTAAGGGGGGAAAAGGATGGAAAAATGTGGAATAAAAAATTTTGCAAGGGTCAATGTTGAAAAATTATCCATGCACATGTATTGTAAATAAAAAGTTTTAATTAAAAAAAAACTTATTTTTTTTACCTACTTGGCTATTGGAAAGACAGATGACTGTGAGTACTTTACCCAAAATTTGAGCAAGTGTGCCCATGATCATGTGATCATGGGGGGGACAAATGGAAAGAACCACAGAGATTGTCAAGTCTGACCAACTTATTATGCATATGAAGAAATGGAGGCCCAGAGTCCAAAGTAGACTTGGTCATAGCCAAACAACAATGATCATGCTAGATGCGGGCTGTCTCCCATGCTTGTCAAATACATGCTCCTCCCCTTTGCATAAGAGACTCCCTAAAATCGGTATTTCATAAATAAGTAGGTACTTAAGAAATGCTTATTTCCTGAGTGGTTGTTGCCTGGGATTTGGACTCAAGTTTCCAATGCTCTTTCTAGCACCCCATATACTCCATATGTGTGTATACATTGTGGTTGTTCAGTCATGAAGTACCCCTTCATAAAAACAGGTACACACCAGAACATGATGTAGGGGAAAGCCCCTACATTTGGAGTCAGAACCTGAGTGCAAGTCTTAGATTTTAGGCTAAGAGGCAACGGGCAACTCATTCATTTTCTCAAGGCCTCAAATTTCCTCATCTACATAATTGGTATTGGTAATTGCACTGACCTCTGTGTGATGATTCAAAAGAGGCAATGAACAGCAAGTAGGATTTATACCAGGAATGCAGGGATGATTCAATATTAGGAAAACTATTAGCACAATTGACTATATCAATAACCAAATTACAAAAAAAACATATGATTATCTCAATAGATGCAGAAAAAGCATGATAAAATCCAACATCCATTCCTATTAAAAACACCAGAGAATATAGAAATAAATAGACTTTTCCTTAAAATAGTCAATAGGGGGCAGGTAGGTGGTACAGTGGATTGAGGACCAGCCCTGAAGTCAGGAGGACCGGAGTTCAAATCTGGACTCAGACACTTAACACTTCCTAGCTGTATGACCCTGGGCAAGTCATTTAACCCCTATTGCCTCAGCAAAAAATAAAATAAAATAAAATAGTCAATAGGATCTATTAAAAATCATCAGCTAGGGGCAGCTAGGTGGTGTAGTGGATAGAGCACCAGCCCTGAAATCAGGAGGACCTGAGTTCAAATCTGGGCTCAGACACTTAAACACTTCCTAGCTGTGTGACCCTGGGCAAGTCACTTAACCCCAATTGCCTCAGCAAAAACGCAAAAAAACCCACCAAACAAAGAAAGAAAAAAAAAACCATCATCTAGCCTCATATGTTATGGTGATAAACTAGAACCATTCCCAATAAGACCAGGGATGAAACAAGGTTGCCCACTATTACCATTAGTATTCATATTGAATTAGAAATGCTACCTTTAGCAATAAAAGAAAAAAAAAGATTAAAGGAATTAGAGTAGGCCATGAGGAAACCAAATTATCACTCTTTGCAGATGATATGATGCTATACTTAGAGAATTCTAGAGAATCAACTAAAAACCTATTGAAATAATCCACTTTAGCAAAGATGCAGGATACAAAATAAATCCATATAAATCATCAGCATTTTTAAACATCACTGATAAAATACAACAGTAAGGTATTCAAAGAGAAATTCCATTTAAAATAGCTGTTGATAGTATAAAATATTTGGGAATCTATGTGCCAAGGGAAAGTCAGGAACTATATGAAAACAACTAAAAAACACTTTTCACACAAATAAAGTCTGATGTAAACAATTGGAAAAATATCCAGTGCTCTTGGATAGATTGAGCTAATATAATAAAAATGGCAATACTATCTAAACTAATCTATTTATTTAGTGCTATACCAATCAAACTACCAAGAAACTATTTTACTGACCTAGAAATAATAACAACAAAATTCATCTGGAAGAACAAAAGGTCAAGAATTTCAAGGGAATTATTGGGGAAAAAAGCAAATGAAGGTGGCCTACCTGTGCCAAACTAACATCATATTATAAAGCAGCAGTCATCAACACTATTTGATAGTGGCTAAGAAACAGAGTACTTGATCAGTGGAATAAATTAGATTCACGAGACAAAATGGTCAATGACTGTAGTAATCTAGTGTTTGACAAACCCAAAGACCTCAGCTTTTGGCATAAGTACTCCCTATTTGACAAAAACTGCTGGAAAAATTGGGAACTACTGTGGAAGAAACTAGGCATTGACCCACACCTAACACTGTATACCAAAATAAGGTCGAAATGGATTCATGATCTAGACATAAAAAATGAGATTATAAACAAATTGGAACAATGTAGGGTAGTTTACCTCTCAGACCTGTGGAGGAGGAAGGAATTTGTGACCAAAGAAGAACTAGAGATCATCATTGATCACAAAAAAAAGATAATTTTAATTATATGAAGTTAAAAAGTTTTTGTATACATAAAACAGATGCAGACAAGATTAGAAGGGGAGCAATAAACTGGGAAAATATTTTTATATTCAAAGGTTCTGATAAAGGCCTGATTTCTAAAATATAAAGAGAACTAACTCAAATTTATAAGAATTCAGGCCATTCTCCAATTCATAAATGGTCAAAGGATATGAAAAGACAATTTTCAGATGAAGAAACTGAAACTATTTCTAGTCATAGGAAAAGCTGCTTCAAATCACAATTGATCAGAGAAATGCAAATTAAGACAACCCTGAGGCACCAATATACACCTGTCAGTTTGGCTAAGATGACAGGAAAAGATAATGACGAATGTTGGAGGGGGTGTGGGAAAACTGATACACTGATATATTTTTGGTGGAACTGTGAATGGATCCAACCATTCTGGACAGCAATCTGGAATTATGCTCAAAAAAGTTATCAAAGTGTGCATACCATTTGATCCAGCAGTGTTTCTACTGGGCCTATATCCCAAAGAGATCTTTTCCAAAGGAGGGAAAGGGCCCCACATGGGCAAAAATGTTTGTGACAGCCCTTTATGTAATGGCTAGAACCTGGAAACTGAATGGATGCCCATCAATTGGAGAGTGGCTAAATAAGTTATGGTATATGAATGTCATGGAATATTATGGTTGTGTAACAAAGGACCAGCAGGATGACTTCATAGAGGCCTGGAGAGACCTGCATGAACTGATGCTAAATGAAGTGAACAGAACAGGAGATCATTATACACAAGGATCAATTCTGATGGACATGGTACCAATGAGGTGATTCAAATCAGTTCCTATTATTTATCGAGGAAGACAGCCATATACATTGAGAGAGGCCTCTGGGAACTGAGTGTGGACCACAGAATAGAATTTTCATGCTTTCTGTGGATGCTTGTTTTCCTTCTTAGGTTGTTTTTTTTTCTCTTTCTATATTGGATTTTTCTTGTGCTGCAAGATAACTGTATAGATATGTATACATATAGTGGATTTATCATATATTTTAAAATGTTTAACATGTGTTAGACTACCTGCCATCTAGGAAAAGGGGTAAGGGGAAGGAGGGAAAAAGTTGGAACAGAAAGTTTTGCAAAGGTCAATGTAGAAAAATTACTCATGTTGTAAATAAAAACCTTTAATAAGAACAGAGTCACTGAAAATAAAGTTACTGACCTTCTGACTTCCTTCAAGTCCCAACCACAACCACAACCTTCCCCAATCCCTCCTAATTTCAGTGTTTTCCCTCTTGTAATTATTTCCTGTTTATAATGTTTATCCAAATTTGTTGTGTATGTATTTTTTGCACACCATCTCCTTTATTAGATTAGAAGGTCTTTGAGGGAAGACTTTTGCCTCTTTAGGAATCCCCAGTGCTTTCCACACTATTTGTTGATTCAGTGGTGACCTGATCCAACCATTCTGGACAGCAACCATGGCCAGAGGACTAGGAAACCGTGTGTGCCTTTTGACACAGACCAGAAAGAAATAAAAAGCAAAAGGAAAAAGCATCTGTTTGTGCAAAAATATCTATACCAGTTCTTGAGTCGTAACAAAGAACTGGAAATGGAGGAATCGCCCATCAGTTGTGCAGCTCCAATTGTGATCCATGACTGTTGAAATATCATTGTGCTATAAAAAATGACAAACAGGATGATTGAAGGAAAACCTTGGAAAGGTGGCGGGAACTGATGCAAAGCAGAGTGAGCAGAAACAGAACAACTTTGTACAGTCATAAAAATTTGGTCTAATGATCAGTTCCGAATAACTTACCTCTTCTCAGCAGTACAGCAAACCGGGACAATTCCAAAGGACGCCTGATGAAAGACGTTATCCCCCTCTAGAGAAAAAAAAAACAAAAGTAAAATGAATGTAGAATTAGGCAAACTTTTAAAAACACATTTCTTTCTCTTAGGTTGGGTGGGGAAGATTTCTGTATTCTCTAACAAGAAAAAGTTTCAGTGCAATGAAATCTTGACCCCCTAAGAAAAGAAATGGCCTATGTATTTTGGCTAAATGCCTTCCAGTGACTGTAGAAGGGAAGGATGTGGCTAATGGCTACCCCTGCATTGTGAGCAACCTCAAATCCAATCTCTGGGGATGCAGTCAATCTGTGGCATAGGATAGGTTATCAGGATAATCTAGGCAATAACATTAACAATTTAGTGTTTGATAAAGCCAAACACTCCAGCTTTTGGGATAAGTACTCACTATTCGGCAAAAACTTCTGGGAAAATTCGAAACTAGTGTGGAAGAAATTAGGGCTTGACCCATACCTAACATCACATACCAAAATAAGATCTAAATGGGTTCATGATCTAGATATAAAGAGTGATATTGTAAGCAAATTAGAGGAATGTAGTATAGTTTACCTCTCAGACCTGTGGAGATGGAATAAATTTATGTCCAAAGAAGATCTGGAACTCCTAATTGAACACTAGATAGATACTTTTAATTATATTAGGTTAAAAAGTTTTGTACAAATAAAACTAATGCAGACAAGATTAGGAGGGAAGCATCAAATTGGGAAATCATCTTTACATTTAAGGGTTCTGATAAAGGCCTCATTTCTAAAATATATAGAGAACTGTCTCATATATATAAGAATTCAAGCTACCCTTCAATAGATAAGTGGTCAAGGGATATGAACAGACAATTTTCAGATGATGAAATTCAAACCATATCTAGGCACATGAAAAGTTGCTCCAAATCACTATTGATCAGAGAAATGCAAATTAAGACAACTCTGAGGTACCACTACACACGTGTCAGATTGGCTAAAATGACAGGAAATGATAACGATGAATGTTGGAGGGGATGTGGGAAAACTGGGACACTAATACATTGTTGGTGGCACTGTGAACGGATCCAACCATTCTGGAGCGCAATTTGGAGCTATGCTCAAAAAGTTATCAAACTGTGCATACCGTTTGACCCAGCAGTGTTTCTACTGGGCCTATATCCCAAAGAGATCTTAGAGGAAGGAAAGGGCGCAACATGGGCAAGAATGTTTGTGGCAGCCCTTTTTGTAGTGGCTAGAAACTGGAAACTGAAGGGAAGCCCATCAATTGGAGAGCGGCTGAATAAGTTATGGTATATGAATATTATGGAATATTATTGCTCTCTAAGAAATGACCTGCAGGACGATTTCAGAGAGGCCTGGAGAGACTTGCATGAACTGATGCTGAATGAAATGAGCAGAACGAGGAGATCGTTATACACAGCAACAACAATATTACATGATGATCAATTCTGATGGACACGGCTCTCTGCACCAAAAAATTGTCTCAAACCAGTTCCAATTGTTCACTGAAGAAGAACATATACATCCAGAGAGAGGGATATGAAATATGGATCACACCATAACATTTTCATGCTCTCTATTGAAGTTTGCTTGCATTGTGTTTCCTTTTTTTTTTTTGTAGATAGGATTTTTCTTGCACAACTTAGCCAGTATTTCAACATTATTAACATGTAGTGGACTTCCTGCCATGTAGGGGAGGGGAGGGGACTGGGGGTAAAATTTGTAATGGAAAGCTTTGTAAAGATCAGTGCTGGGGAACTACCTATACATATGTTTTACAAACAAAAAGTTTTAATAAAAAAAAGAAAATCCTTAGTACCAGAACACCACAGGGAGGGTATGTGATAGACTAGGAATTCTTTTTGTCTATTTCAGTATTCTTTTCAACTATTCTGGACATGATCAATGTGAAAATGCTTTTGTTTGTTTTGTTTATAAGAGCAGTTCAACAGGTTACAGCTAGTGTCTGAGGCTGAATTTGAACTTAGGTTCTTCTGAATACAAGATGGCACTCTGCCCAATGCATCAACCTAGTCCACCTAAAATTT
>JAJPUD010030609.1:0-13072 GCA_023553655.1 Myrmecobius fasciatus | reverse complement strand
AGAGAGAGAGAGAGAGAGAGAGAGAGAGAGAGAGAGAGAGAGAGAGACATAGTCAAACCTGCACTTTAGGAAAATGGAAAATGGATCAAAGTTCAGAGAGATCTGAGACAGGAATAACTTCCATCGAGCTGCAACAGTCCAAGTATGATGAGGATTTGTACCAGCATTGTGAAAAGACCAGAGGAGAGAAGGGGGCATATTAGAGGCACATTGCCAAGTTGAAATTGATAGGCCTTGGCAATAGATTGGACATGGGGACTGAGCAATACTTAGGAGTCTAGGATGACACCTGAGTGAAGGTTCTGGAGCATACTCTCAACGGGGTTTGTCAACCATGGGCAAGCCATCCTTTCTGAAACTTAATTTTCCCATATGTAAATTAAAGATCATGGAATTTGTATCCAGCCTTCACATGATTGCGATAAGAAAGAGCTTTGTAATGTGTTATTTACATGTTAATTATTATTATCATTACTATCTTTCTCCCTCACTTCAGTATAGTGTCATAGAAAGAATGTTAAAATAGGGATCAGAAAACTTAGTCCTGACTCTTCCATCAAATCAGTGTGATCTTGGATAAGTTACTTACACCATTAGATTTGTCATCAGATGTAATCAGATGGGATCTCTGCTCTCTTACTACCTGAGTTATTTTGAGTAAGTCGACACTTCCAAGAAATTTTGTTTCCTTTTCTTTTTTTTTCTTTTTTTGCTGAGGCAATTGAGATTAAGTGACTTGCCCAGGGTCACACAGCTAGGGAATGTTAAGTATCTGAGACCAAATTTGAACTCAGGTTCTCCTGACTTCAGGGCTGGTGCTCTATCCACTGCGCCACCTTGCTGCCCCCATTTTATTTCCTTTTCTACAAAATGAGGATACATGAGAGTTATTTTATTTTATTTTTTGCTTAGACAATCAAGGTTAAGTGACTTGCCCAGGGACACACACCCAGGAAAGTGTTAAGTGTCTGACAGTAGATTTGAACTCAGGATCTCCTGACTTCAGGGTTGATGCTCTATCCACTGCGCCACCTAGCTGCCCCCCCTTTTTTAAAATTCTTTGTTTTTTTTAACATGAGAGTTCTAAGAACTCTTTCATTTATAACATTATATGGTTCTCATCTTCAGCTTCCTGTTTTTTCTTTCCTCTTTCTGCTCTTCCTAACTCCTTTCTTTTTTTTTTAATTAAAGCTTTTTATTTACAGAACATGAGTGATTTTTCTACATTGACCTTTACAAAAAATTTTTTTTGTTCCAAATTTTCCCCTTCCTTCCCCCCACCCCCACCCCTAGATGACAGGTAATCTAATACATATTAAATATGTTAAATTATATGACAAATCCAATATATGTATACATATCTATACAGTTATCTTACTGCACAAGAAAAATCAGATCTAGAAAGAGAGAAAAAAAAACAACCTAAGAAGGAAAACAAAATGTAATCAAATATTCACAGAAAGCATTAAAATGTTGTGGTCTACACTCGGTTCCCATAGGCCTCTCTCTGGATGTATATGACTGTCTTCATCGCTGAACAAAAGGAACTGGTTTGAATCACCTCATTACCTAACTCCTTTCTTAACCCTACATTTAGTCTCAGTTCCTCTTCCTAGATTATACATCTCCTCCTCTTTAATCTAAAAAAAATAGAAGAAACCATCTCTTGTGGGCTAGTCTAGACAAAAAATTATTCTGAGCGCTTTATAAGATCATAGTCTTACTAGGCTTCTCTAAGGCAACACTCTACTAGCCCATCTCTCTTATGTATATATGTTGTGTGAATGTAGGGACTGAATCTATCAAGAATCCACTAGAACATATTGACCTTTATGATCTCTCTTTAGGACTCTGGTTCCACAGACAATGTAGACCTTCAGACTACCTAAGGAGGTTGAGGAGAACCTTTCTTAGCAAAGTAGTCCCAGCTGATAAAATGGGAAAAGTAAAAAGTGATAGAAGGAATCAAAGACAAAGATTTGGAGTTGGAAGGGAAAAAGAAATGTCTTTCCTCCTAAACCACAATAGAAAAGAGAGCTGGACTTTAAGTTGGAAGAACTGGATTTGAGTCACATCTTTCTATCTCAAGTCCCTTTCTTTTTTCTGACTCTGAGACCTTAAAACATCTAAATAAATACATAGATTGATAGATAGGTAGAATGGTGTGCCAGGCACTGTGCTAAGCACTGAGAATACAAACACAAGCAAAAATGCAGTCCCTGCTTACATTCTACTAGGGGAAAATGGTACATGAAAGGAAGATGAAAAGTTGGGGTGGGGAAAATCCTGGTTCATGGGTTGAACCAGGTTTGAAATAAGCATAATTGATGTGAATGCTTTTTTCAAATGGAGGCTCAAGAATAAATCCTCCAATCATAGGAGGAGATTGGAAATGTTGCCAGTGTTAAAAAGGCCACTAGGACAGAAGTCCATAAAGGTTCCAGTGATGACCATAAAGGTAGCCCAACTCCAGGCAACACTCTTCCCTTCTCTGGATCTCAATTTCCTGGCTTGTAAAATAGGGTTCTGCCTTGCCAAATCCCATAGGGATATTCTGAGTCTTAAATAAGAGATTATATATGAGAATGCAATAAAAATTTGTTTTAATATTTGTATAAATCGACGATCTCACTGAGACTGTAGATCACAACCAGCCTTTATCTTGTCAATGAGTCAGTCAATAAACATTAATTAAGCACATGCTATGTGCCAGGCATTGTGCTAAGTGCTGTCAATAACAAAGAAAAATTAAAAGATAGCCCCTACTTTCAAGGAGCTCACAGATAATGGGAGAGACAACAAACATGTAGGACAAGCTATGACTTTTGTCCATGTCATCTGATAGATCCTCCATAAAGGCTTTCTTGTAGGTTTCGTAAGAGATCTTTGTCACTTGCTCTTGATATGTGGTTGATTGGCCCATATCACTTACGATTGTCATATGCAATTTGTCCTTACTGTAGCCATTAGATTTGTAATTAAATGACCTAGATTTGGATCCTGGCTCCCTATCACCTGAAATACTTCACTTCCAAAGAATTTTGTTTCCTTATCTATAAAATGAGGGTACACAAAATGTTTAAGAACTCTTCCAGTTAAAATATTCTATAGTTCTTATCTTCAGCTTCCTGTTTTTTTCTTTCCTCTTCCTATTCTTCCTAATCTCTTCTTTAACCCTACTCTTATTCTCATTTCCTTTTTTCTCTTGTTAAACAACTATACAGATCATTCATCTGTGACTTAGTTTGATTTTTTGAAGTGCTATAGAAATAAAGCAAAGTTTATAGGTCAAAACTGCATTGTAACTGTTATTATTAGTGATATTGTTGCTTATTGTCTACTGCAACTGAAAGTGTAATAATCCCTTCTTGGAAACCCTTTTCCTAAGTAGAAGAAACTTCAAATTTAAATATGGTTTTTTGCTTTTTGCTTGTAAGATCTGCAGCTTTCTTTGAAGCATTGGAACATATAGCTTCACAAATTTTCTTGTCAAAAAATGCACCAAATTTTTCCTTTCTCTTTACTTTTCCACAAAGTTCTGTACTCACTCATTCATTCGGACACACACACGGAGAAAGAGAGGGGTAAGAGAGGGAGAAGGAAAGGGAGAGACAGAGAAAGGAGAGGAGAGGAGAGGAGAAGGGAGAGAGAGAAAGAGAGATACACAGAGACACAGAGACAGACAGAGACACAGACAGACACAGAGACACAGAGACAGAGAAAGTCAGAGAGACAGAAAGACAGAGAACAGTATTTTTGATTAAACATTTTTTCAGTATATCTATTAGTATCCAAGGTGAGTAGCACACCTATCCTGACATAATTATTTCCCACTGCCACTGGCCATGAACTATTTCCTCCTGTCTTTGACCATACAGCATCCTTTAGTTAATTGTGGTAATCAGAACATCATAGCTTTCCCACCAGAAGATAGGGGTCCACAGCTGAAGCTACTGAAGTTTAGAGACCAATCATGGGTCCAGAGAGGACTGAAGCAGAATGCTCAAGCTAATTAGTGCTCAGAAAAGACTATCCATGAACTGAGATGGGCAGTGCTTGACTTAATAACACTTGTAAATCTTAAAGAATACTTGGGAGGGCCAGAGTCCTCACTGATTAGAACTAATAGCAGAAGCAGTTTTTAACTATATAAACAGAAGCAATCCTGATATCCAAAACATCTTGTAACCTTCAATCAATTTCATGGTTCTCCTCCTACCTTTCTTCCTGCTCCTCTTCACTCTCTTTTGTTAGATCTTCATTTAGGACTCACTAACCAGGGAGTACCTTGAGGTTGTTCTGAGCCCTCTTCTCTTCTCTATTTATACTATTTCAGTTTTCAAATGATTCAGTTATCATCTCTATGACCACTGATTCTCAGATGTACTTATCTAGCTCTGCTTTCTCCGCTGACTTTCAGTCTTGCATCTCCATCTTCCTAATAGACATCTTGAATTGCATGTCCTGTTGACATCTTAAAATCAATGTGTCCAAAACTGAACTCATTATTTCCCCCTCCCCCAACTTTCCCTTCTTCCTAATTTCTCTGTTATTATTGAGAGCACCACTAATGTCCCAGGAAGCCAGGCTTGCAAGCTTGATGTCATCTTTGATGTCTCACTCTCACTGACCCCCACCCCTCATCCAATCTGTTGCCAAGTACTGTTGATTCTATCCTTATAAGCATATGCCCCTTCATACATTGCCACCACCCTGGTGCAGGCTTTCATTACTTCCTATCTGCACTGTTGCTATAGCTAGCTGATTGATCTCCTCAATTGCCTCAAGTCTCTCCTCACTCCAATCTATCTTCCATGCAGCTATCAAATGGATCTTCCTAAACCATCATTCTAACCATGTCACCCTCCATTCAATAAACTCCTGCAGTTCCTATACTTCAAGAATTTAATATCTAATATTTAGGGATATATAAGGTGGTCAGGAAGGACTAACATTTCTGGGGTGAGAGCTTGTCAAGCCCTTTTCAGGGCTGCTTATCCACTTTTGGGGTCTACCTGACACTCAATTCTTTCCTATGGCTCTAAGAAGCTGTACATGAACAGCAGCCACAACCCAGTAAACCATCTTGGCAGATGAGCTAAACCACGTTGAGGGTAACTGATAAGTCTCAAACCCATCTGTGAGTTAGGGGGATATCAACTCTAAGCATGTGAAGACTTCCTTTGATGGAATGAGAGGATGAGAACAACTTGTTTCAATGGCCATGAAGGTGGAATGCTTAGAGCTTGATGTCTATCAAAGACATCAAGGTCATCTACTGCCTCCTGGATCATTGCCAGTCATCTTGACTTTTGTCTTGCCATTGGACTTCTGATGAGTCTAGAAGAGAGAGTGAGGCTGCTGACTTTGTGTAACTCTGCGTCACTTAAATCCAATATTCAGAGCCTTTTATAACTTAGCCCCTTTCTAATTTTCCAGTTTTCATATCCCTTACTGTCTGTTATATAATCTGTGATTCAGTGATACCTTTTAATCTGGTTCTGGACACATTAGGGAATGTTGTGGACAGCATGCTGCCTGAAGGTTATTTGTTTGACCCTTCTGCATTATGGTTGAGAGGAGATTGCCTTTCCTTTATCAGAAAGTGCCCAACAGGACTAAGGACAGCATTCACACTCTGAACATTGGATCTCCATCGGCAATCTGGACAGCTGTAACTCATTGGTACAATTATTTCTCTCTTTCGACCTCACTAGAATATGTATGGACTGTACACTGGATTTTGCTTTTGCACTGGATTTTGCTTTCGCCATTTAGGATATAGAGGCAATGTTTAGCACTTAACTACTAATTTAGAGGCATGCTACTTATTAAGGAATGGGCAAGAGGCAGGTAGATGGCATCCATAGATCTCTGTCTATGGCTGGGCCAGAAATCAGGAAGACCTGAATTCAAATTTGGCTTTAGACACTCACTTGTTCTGTGGCTCTGGGCAAAACACTTCAACTCTATCTCAGTTTGCTCTTCTGTAAAATGGAGAAGTGAATGGCAAGTCATTTAAATATCTTTGCCAAGAAAACCCCAAGTGGAGTCACAAAGGCTGACATGAAATGACTGAAAAATAGAAGAGCCTGCTTTCTACTTCAAACCTTGGAATTGGCCCTGAGAACTTAGAACAGAGGTCTGGTTCATTGGCAGTGTGCATTGTCTATTTAAAATGTATGTTGACGTAGCTGGGTGAGCTCTCCATTGAACCATATATATTATCTGGACAATTGGCATTCTTCATCTGCTTGGTTTGTTCTGTATGAAGTGCTAACCTAATTTTATTGAATGGTTGTGACTCTCATTTAAGAACTTGATGCAATCAGCACAATGATATCTGCAAATAGGAGCACCTGGAAGGTTTCTCTTTCTTCTATTTGGACTCTGTGTGATATCCTCCATAACAGAGGCAAACACCTTTAACAAATGAAAATACCTCTAGGAAAATTTTTAGCCACTGGTGTAATAGCATTGGATAATCTCTCATTTCCCAAGGTCCTTCTTTCTGTCTCCTCCTTTTCCTGCTTTGCTTACCTTAGATTATTATCCAGCTCCATTCTAGTTATAGTACACTAATTCTAACCCCTTTTCTATCTTTTTGCATTGGCGGGGAAACATCCCCAATGTGAGAATTGCACTTCTCCTCGCCTGTGTCTCTTCAGGTTCTTAAACTTCATTTAAAGTCCAGTTCCCTTTGACAAAGGACCTGGACCTGGAAAGCAAAGTGTCCAAGGCAGCTAGAGCACTGGGCTCATAGTCAGGAAGACCTAAATTCAAATGTAGCCTGTGTGATCATTTAATCTCAATTTTCCTAAGCTATAAAATGGAGATGATAACAGTACCTATTTCCTAAAGCTGTTGTAAGGATGATCCTTATAAAGATTTGTAAAATGCTGAACACAGTTCCTGGAATATAGTAGGTACTTAATAAATACTTCCTTCTTCCATGAAACCTCTGATTCTCTTGTTTGTTACTGCTTTTTCCTACCACAGGGTGGTGCAGGGAAAAATTGCCACATTTAGACTTAGTGCACAGCCCTGTGTTGTTAGCAAATCACTCAGCCTCTCTGGACTAATCTGCAAAATGGGATAGTTAGATTAGATAACCTTTAAATTCCCCTATAGCTCTCTCTATGACCTTCAAACTACCTTAAAAAACCACTTTATCTGGTTACATGCATCCATGTCTCCCCAAGTAGAACATAAGCTTCTTGAGGGCAGGTACTGTTTCATGTTTGGGCAGGGTACATAGCATGGCCTAATAAATATTTGAAAATTAAAATAAAGGAGAGCCGGAAGCACCAATTACTTTTTAAGCCTCGTGCTGGATTTCCTTAAGTCTCTGGATTTGAGTGTTCTTTTCCACCTCAGCCAATGAGGGATTATAAGCAAGGATGCCCCTATCCTAAGAGTCCTGTCCTCCAATAGTAGGGTGACATGATACTCTGTCTCCAGTCTCTTGACTTTGAAATCTGACTTCCATGCTTGGGATGCTTTCCTTCACTTCCCAGATCATTTATGAGTCTAATACAGACTTTTTCTCAATCTCTCTGATTGGTAGGACTGCCCCTCCCACCCACACCCATTACTTTGTATATTGATTATATTTATTATTAGTGTGCTTGTCATTTCCCCAAGATAAAATAAAATGTGAGCTCTCTGAAGGCCGGGACAATTTGGCTCTTGTCTTTGTATCCCCAGGATCCAGCACAGGATCTAACTGGTAGTAATCACTGAGGAAATGCTTGTTGAATTCAATTCCTTTTTCCAAATAGGTCTTCTTTTCTTTAAATGCGGGCTGTCTTGGAAAATCCAGGACAGATGGTCTGTTCGTTGTAGGTATGGGGAATGAAAAAACAGCCTTTATGGGCCTGAGGAGGAAGGGAGGGTGGCAGAGAGGGAGAGAGGAGTCACCCTTCCTCTTCCCTCCTTCCTCCTTCAGCCTGGTAACGAAGGGGATGCACTGGGGGTCTGAGGATGGAGAAAA
This sequence comes from Myrmecobius fasciatus, assembly GCA_023553655.1. Lineage (NCBI taxonomy): Eukaryota > Metazoa > Chordata > Mammalia > Dasyuromorphia > Myrmecobiidae > Myrmecobius > Myrmecobius fasciatus. Next base: position 5,079 of record JAJPUD010030609.1, on the reverse strand, counting down.
TGTTGAACCTCAAAGAGCCCAAATCTCCAATCATTTACACACCCTAGGGGCCAATTCACAAATCCTGCGCCACCCCCCTTTCCCGGGCCCTTTGCCAACCCCTCCCTCTCTCTTCTCCACTGCCCCATTGTCACAAGAAGACAATGGCCAAGGACCCAGGCCATTGTGAGCAGGGTTAGGCCAATTAATCTCTGGGCTGGGCTACCAGGCTGAGGGGATGAGGAGGACAAGGCTGGGGGTGGGGGTGGGAGGATCTGGGGAGCAAAGTCTCCAAGCAGGCCTTGGGGAACATTTCCTCCGAATGTAGATTTGAGCTTCTATTAAACTTGCCAAAAATTTGTGTTAGCTAATGGATTCTTAATTCTGTCTAAAATGAGAGGGGGAAAATTATGCTATTCATCTTGTATTGGTTTGAAATTACATCTGACATCTAATCGATCATACTGTGGAACATTAACTCTTTGGAAAGGACCCAACTTTTTCCTCTCTCTCCAATGCTCTCTCCTGCACCCAGCCCCCCCCCCATTCTTTCTTTTGTATTCTATTAACTAAGCAGAGCTCTGGACTTGATAGCTGGGGGCTTGGGGAGCAAAGGGGGGACCTTGCAGCATCATTTGGTTGAATTAAGATGTGGGGGGAACCTGCTCCCTCTATTTATCACCCATTTCCTATATAAACCTGATCACCCTTCTAACCTTCATGTGACCTCACTGGATCTCTCTTCCCTCTTCCCAGGACAGTCAGATTTCAGGAAAAGCAGAATGGAAGACCAGGGTGGGGGGAGATCATGTGAGATGATAGAGGGGGATTTCTTCCTCCCTCCCCCAACAAGGGAAATGGGGAGGGGGAGGAGCAAGCCTGGCAGTGGGGCATGAGCCATGATGGCATGTGAGGTGTCTGTGAGCCTCCATCTTGCCTAGCAGATGGGTGAGAGAATGCTGGGGACAATACATTTTGGCTTGGGGAATCTCAATGAACTCTTCTTGAAAAGTCAGCTCAATTCTTTTCTCTGGGAAGGTGTTTTGCCGTTTCATTTTGTTTTGTTTTGAACAAGCAATCCCCTTAATCCTCTGAACCCTTTGTCAATGCTCCCTCCATAGTAAAAAAAAAAAAAAAAAAAAAAAAAGAGGCATTGCACCTGGAGTCAGGAGGACCTGAGTTCAAATTCTATCTCAGATACTTAACATTTATTAGTTGTGTGATCCTGGGCAAGTCATTTAACCCCAATTGCCTCATTAAAAAAATTATAAAACTGTACTTGAGTGAATTTGCTTTTTAACAGCCCCAAGAGGAAACCAGAATTATACTCATTTTATAGAAAAGGAATCTTAGTCTCAGAAACCTCAGAAAGGTTAAGTGATTGACCCATGTCATACAGCTAGATCCCAGGTCTCTCAACTTCAGGTCCATCTTCTCTCCACTCCCCAAACTGCCTTTCAGGTCAGTGTGTCAGTTAGGGCTTCTCCAGGCTTCAGATTCTCTGTCTGTGATCTCCTTGTCTAGGGATCTACCATAGGGTCATTCTATCACTTCTCTGTGGGATTTTGTGGATCTTGAATCCAGTTTGGAGGATTCCTCTCTATCTGGATGACCCTTGTGGGCTTTCTATATCCAGGGCTCCTTATGTCATGTTTCTCTGAGTCTAGAGCCCCCTTTGTATTGTCTCTAGGGGACAATAAAGAAGAAGGGAACCAACACTCCTAACCATTCCATACTTTGCTACAAGGTTTTCCTTTACTTTCTCTCATAAGGCACTTTACAGACTTGCTGTCACCACCAATCCCAGCCTGTTTTTTTTTAGTGTTCTGGAGCCCAGAGACCTCCTGTGGGTTGTTCCTATCTATTTAGGTCTCTCCCTGGAAACCCAACTACTCCCCTTCCTCCACCAAGTGACAAGATTGCCAGCCTGGGTATTGGCAAGAGAAAAGCTGATGCCCTAAGATAGTCAATGCTGCTGAATTTAATAGAGGTTCCCATTCCTCAAGCTTTGTCAGTCCATTTTGTAAGGGCCAAAAGTCTAATGGATCTGAGGAAGGCAGGCAGAATCTTTTGTGAGCTAAGATATATAGAATATGCATCCTAGCTTCAGAGAACCAGAGGTTAAAGCAGGAATGGACTTTGGAGTTCAATGTCATCATGTTGACAACACAATGTACCCCTTCCTCATCCTAAGACAAGTTGGGAAAAGGCCATTAAAAGTGCTGACAGTGGTTCTGGTGGTTTAACGAAGAAGGGTACAGTAGAGTCAGGAAACAAAATAGCAATGGAAATGGACAGAAGCAATATATAGTACTTGACTTGGAGTTAGGCAAAGCCCGAGTTGGCATAAAGTCGATATAACAGTACCTAGTTTGAAATAAACATGTGACAAATTCACAAAGGCAAAAATTCAGTCTTTGGCAAAAACAGGTTTATTTAGGGGAACAGGTTACAGACAAAATAAAGGGGTAAAATAGGCACTAGGAATGGCAAATATGAAATAGAGTTGGGGGAGTATATAGCTAGCAAGGAAAAAGGCAGATTCCCTAGGGGAACTCACAATTAACCAGGAGAAAGGAAATAGTTTGTGAGGTGGGAGTAAAGCATTGACTGGCAGGTTAGACTGACCAGAGTTAGCTAGAAAAAGGAGAAAGGTCCTATTAGAGGGAAGGCACTATGAGGAAGGACAGAGAGTACAGAATAGTGGGTGTAGTCCTGGAGAGAATTTAGCAAAGGTTTTCATCATAAGCAGATCTTTCATAGGGGAAATAGAGCCTTGGGGTTTCTCAGGTGCAAAGACATGAACTCAAGAGGGAGGGTCAGAGAGCTAGATAGAATGCACCTGAAAGACCAGGTCCAAGATCTGTCTAAAGATATGCTAATCAGTATCTCAAAGGTTGTTGTGAACTAGATACTAATTAGATTGGAGACGGAATGGATGAATCAACACTAGACTCTGATTTCGCATTATTCTATATGTGAACAGGTTTCTTTCTAACAGGGAAAGAGAGTCATTTCACTTCAACTGGAATCCTATGTTTGACTTTTACCATTTGGGTGTCCATGGAAAAGTCATTTAATCCCTCAGAACCTCCATTCTCTCATCTATAAAATGGGAATGATATCTATACCACCTAGCTACCAGAATCTTTGAGAAAATAAAATAGTATGCTCTAAAGCACTACATAAATGTTTTCCTGGGACTGGTCCTGTTTAAGATGTAAGTCTTGGCATAAGGGACAAATGGACAAGTCCTTGGCAAAGGACAGTCCCTGGTCTCAAGGAGTTCACAGTCTAAAGGGGGAAGACAACAGATAAAAAGGAGAAGAAAAGTCACAGGCAGAAAGATCTCCTGTGAGGAAAGTTGATGATTAGCCAGCTGAGAAATGACTAAACTGGCTGTGTTGGGCTCTCTCAAATTCAGGATCTCTGATGTCTATCTCCCACCTTTTCCAATCAGAGGGAGAGAGGGGCCACAGGAATAAGGTGGTGAGGAGGGAGAAGAGGACTGAGAACATTTAAAGGGACAGGGATTGGAGTAGACCTTGAAAGTCTCTTCCAGTTCTGACATGCTGTGATCTGTGACCAGAAACCCAACAGGGGTCCTATCTCATTGTGTTGGAGAACTGGAAAAAGGATCCATTAACTCATTGTTAGGAATTCCTCATAAAAGAGCTTTGGGAGTGGGAATGGTTCAGATTGGCTGAAGGGTACTCCACAGAACTCTTTGAACTTACTTTGTACACATTTTATATTTGTTAGTCTGTGAATATATTGTTTCCTCTATTCCTAGAGGGTAGAGACATTCATTTATTGAGTGTTCCCAGAGGCAGGTAGATGGTACAATGGGTAGCACTTGGAGACTAGGGTCCGGAAGATCTGAGTTCAGAAACTAGTTGTGTGACCTTAACCTCAGTTTCCTAAACTGGAAAATGGGAATAATGATAGTAGCACCGACCTTCCGTTGTTGTGAGGAATAAATGAGATATTATTTGCAAAGTGCTGGCACTTAATAAAAATGCTTGTCTTCTTCCTTCTTTCCCAGAACCGATCACTAAACCCGTGCCTTATCCATAGTAGGTGTTTAATGAGTTCCTTCACTAAAGGAAATGGGGACTCTCTGGAATCCTTCCACGTCTAGTTAGCACATAAGAAGAGATTAATAAATTCTAACTGAAGACTGAATTAAATGATAAGGAAACTGAGTCCCAGCAGCCATAAGAAGAGATTAATAAGTTCTAAGTGAACGACTGAATTAACTGATAAGGAAACTGAGTCCCAGAAGCCATTCCCACTTGCCCAAGATCACTTTTAGGGGGTCTTTATTTAAATCCCCAGCATAGTACCTAATATATAACAGGTGCTTTCTTAATAGATGCATTTTGACCAACAAAGCTGTCATTTTCCCCACTGAGAAAACTATTTAAGTGGAGAGAGATGAGAAATGGAGAGGGCAACAAGGAAAGATGGGTGGGGGAGGTGATGGGGAGGAAAGGGAGAGGCTGTGGCGATTGCTTAACCCTTTCGTTCCTATTCCTCTCCCCACTGGCAGGCATCCTAACTCCGAGCGCACTGCGGTCCCCCCAGGAAGTTCTATTCCCTCAAGGACGATGGATCGGAATCCTGTCCTTGCCAGGACTCTCGATAACCACTAGGTGGCTATTGCTGCTTCCCGATCAGAGACCGTTTTCTGCCTGGAGACCGGCCCCAGAAAGGGTCCCACGTGGTTTGTATTAATAGGAAGCCGAGCCTCCGCCAAGAGGAGCTGGGTACCGGGAATGGACGGGCAGGGGCGGGGGAGAGGTGGGTGGCAGGGGGGTGGGGGAGGAAGTAGATTTGGGGGAGGGAGAAGATGAGAATTGTCTGAGGGTCAAGGGAAAGAGATGACAGAAGTAGGGCCACAGGCCTTGCCCTATATATCCCTGAGCACTTCGCCCTTCCACCCAAGATGCTTTGAAACTGCTTTCAATGACACAATTGACATCTGAAGGAAAAGTTAAAAAAAAAAAATGGTCAAAGTCTTCAGCCCCAGGACTAAGAGCACCCCTCCCCTTCCTCCTTCACCCAGCTTTCACTTCCCAATACACAACACAATTAGCC
>JAJPUD010030608.1:0-13073 GCA_023553655.1 Myrmecobius fasciatus | reverse complement strand
GTTGGACCACAGAGACAGGTGGAAGGGGCTGGGCTGGGCTGGGCTGGGTGTGTATGTTGGGGGAGGAGGTGGGGAAAGGGGTTGTGTGTCTGGGGAATCTATGTTTATCTCTCTCCCATTTACTGCAATCTTTCGGCAGTCGGCAGTCGGGAAGCCCAGTGCCAGGTGAGGAAAAGAGAGCAAGGGGCTCCCCCAGCAGGCCCTGAGGAATAGGGGATGAGGGGGAAGGAGGGAAGAACAAACAGAATGGGGAGGCAAGAGGTCTGGGAGGACAGACAGTCCAGAGGATAAATGGAGTCTGGGGAGGACAGACAGCCCAAGAGACAGACAGGAGAGGGGGGAGGGGGGAAGAGGGGAATTCAGATAGAGCTTGGTGGGGAGACAGCCTCCGAGGAAGAATCTAGGAAGCTTGAGGGACAGGAAGGACAGAGGGAGTTTAGGAAGAGGGCTGAGACCAAGGGCAAGAAAGTCAGAACCTTTCTATCCAGGGAAATTTCCTGGAGGTGGGGGAATAGAACACAGTCTGAGATGGAAAGGAATTAGTTGGAGTCAGGCTCCGGCCCCGCAGGGCCAAATAAGGGACTGAGAGAGATGGCTCTGTTAGGAAGGAAGCAGAGGGTGGAGGACAGGGTCAAACCAGCCAGCCTCCCTGTTTGCCCATATGCTGTCTGTCATCCCCCATAACTATTCCATTTCAGGCCCAAGAATTTAAGTCAATGAAGGGCCTAGCAGACACAAGCAATTAACTCACTTCCACAAGGGAGAAGCCCTGTGGTCTGGCTGCTTATGAGGATTTAGGTCCCAGGCCACCCAAACCCTGACAGAGATCCCACTTAGGACTTTGCCTAATCCCTTATCAGGATGATTTAGCTTTGTAGCCCCCAAAGTTCTGCTATCTCCTCTGCTTCTTGCCCCAGGTACCTCCCAAGAGGGATGACCTTTTCCTACCTTCCCTTCAGGTCCTGATATTCAAGAGCCTCCTCTGGGGAGAAGGGGGTCTGCTCTCCTTTCCCATTCTGGGGAGGCCAGACCCCCAGGGCAGGACTCTGACTATCTTCCAGGAGGAGGATGCCCAGAAGACTCAGGGGGGGATTCTAGAGGACAGAGTGTGGAGAAAAGGTCATTTTGATTTTTAGAGGAGAAGGCTCCCCAGCTAACTTTTCCTTTCCTCATTTTCTCAGAGGAGACGTGTGAATGAGGGGCCGGAGGGGTGACCGGATGACCATCAACATCCAGGAGCACATGGCCATCAACGTGTGTCCTGGCCCCATTCGGCCCATCCGGCAGATCTCTGACTATTTTCCTCGACTAGGGCCTGAGGGTGTTGGGAGTGGAGCAGACCCCCAAGCCCAACTCTCCCCAGGGGCTGGGGCTACAGCTACATCCAGCCTACCCACCCTGGCTCTGTCTCCCGGGGCTGGTATTCGAGGGGCTGGGGCCTCTGAGGAGGGGGCTGAAGTGGACAGCTATGACTCAGATGACACCAGTGAGTCTGGGGAAGATGCTGGGGTCTCAGGGTAGCTGATCATGGGGAGGCCCCTAGAGTCTGGGAAGGGAAGGTTTGGGAGACAGGAGAAAGAGAAGGAAGGGGAAACCAGGAGCACCGGGGTCCTTTGGGGAGAGAAGCCCTGATGTTGCAGCCTTGCTACTGTAATCAGAGTGACATTACATCTGCCAGCCTCAATATTAAATATTTGTGTTAAGACACCCTCCCACTTACACAGAGCTCAAGCCCTAGCTACAGCTGAGAACACAGAAGCAAGATCGAGTCTCTCTCTCCTTCCCTCCTTTTCTGTCTCTCTGTCTCTCTCTCTTTTTTCCCTGTCCCTCCCTCCCTCTCCCTCTCTTTCTCTCTCTCCCTCCCCCCTCTCTCTGTCCCTGTCTGTCTCTCTGTCTCTTTCTGTCTCTATCTCTGTTTCTCTCTCTCCCTCCCTTCCTCCTTCTCTGCCTTTCTGTGTGTCTCTGTTTCTCTGTGGCGCGAGAGCACACACACACACACACACACACACACACACACACACACACACATACACACACACACAGTCATTTATACAGTCACATGCAGCCATCTTTCCTGACACATAAAATGTCACTCCTCCTCAGACCTCACACAGGTATACTCATACATAGAAATTCTTTTACACATTTTCAATCTTCCATAATCATCTGTATTTTTAGTCATATACACACACTCAAATTCATACACACAGAGAAAGTCTACACATAGTTATACAGTCACATACATTCATAGCACCTCATTTTTCCCTCTCATACAGACACACACACACTTTTCATTCTCTGTCTCCCTCCCTCTGTCTCTCTGTCTGTCTATCTGTCTGTCTCTCTCTCACATACACACACAGACACAATCCTATCACAAAAATTCACACACAATTCAGACCTCTCAGTTTTACCTTGACAAACATTTATTAAGAGACCCAATATCTTTAAGTACTAAGTACCTACTTAACACTTAATGTATCACGCATTGTTCCAGAAAATGGATGGAGATATAAAGATAAAGAAACACTCTTTGCCTTCAAAGACCTTACATTTTCTGGGGTGGAGGGTGTGTGTGTGTGTGTGGAGTAATATGTGAAAATATAGTACATAGACAGTTAAGTATAATAAAAGATAATTTTAGGAAAGATTAAGCACCAGCAGTTTTGGCGAACAGGGAAGGCTTCCCACAGAAGGCTGCACCTGAATTGAATCTTAAAAGGACTAAGGATTCTAAGAGAGACAGATGAGAGGGAGTTAATTCCAGGCATAAGAAAGAGTCTATTCCAAAGCACAAAGATTGGAGTCAGAATACTGAGTTTAGGGATCAGTTAGTGGGTCATGGCCAGAGTATTGAACAAATGAAGAGGAGTGATAGTAAATATCTGGGAAGGTTGTGGAGGGCTTTAAATACTAGATTGAAAATTTTTATTTTTCTGCTATGAAGGCTATAAGTAGCCACTGAAGATTTTTAAACTGGAGATTAATATACTCAGATCTAGCTTTAGAATGGTAATCTCTGCACTGGTGTGGAGAATGGATTAAAGAGGGAATACATGGGAATGAGGGAGAGCACAATTAGGATACTGTTGTAATAGTTCAGGAAAGAGTTTGCACAAACAAAACCAATATAACCAAAATTTATTTATTTACTTTTAACACACGTTGCTTTATGAATAATATTGGGAAAGAAAAATCAGAGCAAAAGGGAAAAACCATGGGAGAGATTAAAAAAAAACAGAAAAAAAAGAAGAGAACATAGCATGTGTTGATTTATATTCAGTCTCCTTAGATCTTTTTTCTGGATGCAGATGGCATTTTGTGTCCAAAGTCTCTTGGAATTACTTTGGATCTCTGAACCACTGAGAAGAACCAAGTCTTTCATAGTTGATCATCACACATTCTTGCTGTTATTGGTTTTTTTTGGTTTTTTCCCCTGAGGCAATTGGGGTTAAGTGACTTGCCCAGGGTCACACAGCTAGGATGTGTTAAGTGTCTGAGATCACATTTGAACTCAGGTCCTCCTGACTTCAGGACTGATGCTCTATCCTGCCCTCCTGCTGTTACTGTGTACAATGTATTCTTGGTTCTGCTTGTTTCATTCAGCATCAGTTCATGTAAATCTTTCCAGACCTTTCTAAAATCAACTTATCCATTTTTTTTATAGAAAAATAATATTGCATTACCTTCCTATACCACAACTTGTTCAGTCATTCCCCAATGGATGGGCATCTACTTATTTTTCAATTCTTTGCTACCACAAAAAAAGCTGCTACAAACATTTTTGATTTCTTTATGATTTCTTTGGGATACAGACCCAGTAATAGCACTGCTGGGTCAAAAGTATATACAATTTTATAGCCCTTTGAGTAGAATTCCAAATTGCTCTCCAGAATGAATATAACCAAAATTAAAAGGAAAGCAGAAAACCGGAGAAAAAATTTGCAGCTAATATTTCGGATAAAGGCCTAATTTCTCAATGATGTAGAAAACTGAGTCAGGTTTATAAAGATACAAATTATTTCCCAGTTGATAAAACTGATAAACAGGTAGTTTTGAGACAAAAAAAAATCAGTTACCTATATGAAAAATGTTATAAATCACTATTGATTAGAGCAACTCTGAGGTAAACCTCACACCTATCAGATTGACTAATATGACAGAAAAGGAAAATGATAAATGTGGAGATGTGGGAAAACTGTTGGTGGAGTTGTGAACTGATGGAACCATTTTGAAGAGCGACTTGGAACCTTGCCCAAAGGGCTATATCTTTTACTCCAGCAATAACACTACTAGTTCTGTATTCTCGAGATTTTTTTTAAGAGGAAAAGGACTTATTTGTACTCAAAATATAAGCAGATCTTTTTATGATAGTTTAAAATTTGAAACTGAGGGGATGTCCATCTATTGGGGAATGGCTGAACAAGTTGTGATATATGATTGTAATGGAATATTATTGTGCTGTAAGAAATGATGAGTAGAATGATTTCAGAAAACTTTGGAGAGACTTATATGAATTGATCCTGAGTGAAGTGAATAGAACCAGGAAAATATTATGCAAAGTAATAGCAATATTTATGATGAACAATTGTAAATAATTATAAATAATTTAGCTATTCTCAGAATACAGTGATCCAAGGTAATCCCAAAGAATTCATAATGAAAAATGCTAGCCACCTCCAGAAAAAGAACTGATAGCATCTGACTATAAACCAAACTTTCTTTCTTTCTCCCTCCCTCCCTCCCTTTTTCCTTTCCTTTCCTTTCTTTTCCTTCCTTCCTTTCTTCCTCTTTCTTTCTCTCCATTCCTTCCTTCCTTTCTTTCTCTTTCTCTCCATTCCTTCTTTCCTTTCTTTTTTTATTCAAGTTTTCTTCCACAAAATTACTAATATGAAAATGTTTTCATGATTGCATATGTATAACATATCAAATTATTTACTGTCTCGGGGAAGGAGGAAAGGGAAGGAAGCATAGAATTTAGAACTCAAAACTTGAAAAAAAAAAACCCAAGTGTTAAAAATTGTTTTTACATGTAATTGGGGGAAATAAAATATTATTAAAAATAGTTTATGAAATAGATAATGAGGATCTGATACAGGGTTGGTGTCTATGAAAAAGGGAAAAGAGGATGGATGTTAAAGATATAGAGGTAGAAGTGAGAAAACCTGGCAACTGATTGTCTACAGGGAGAAAAGAAATGATTTCTTAGGTTTCAACCTTTGTTGGGTGTGAAAAACTGCTGGTACCTTCAACAAAAACTGGGAAATCAGGAGATAGCTATTTTGTGTTTTGGGAGAGGGGTGGATGAGGGAGTTAATGAGTGTTGTTTCAGACATGTTAAATTTGAGATGTGAATGGATCTCTCTCTACAGCTGCCCTGGGCACCCTGGAATTTGACCTTCTCTATGATCAGGCAACCTGTACTCTCCATTGCAGCATCCTCAGGGCTAAGGTGGGTCCTAGACACCCTTCTACAGGCCCAGTCCTTCTTTTCTTCCCCACAGCCCCATTTCCCTCTTCCAGGGCTCTAGCAGTTACTAGTGAGGAGCAGTGATGGGATATTCCTTCTTTTCTCTTTCCCCTCCATCTTCCCAAGTTGAATAGTCCCTCCCCAGCCTCCTACCTCTGTCTATTATCTTTAGCTTTCATTTGACTCACTGTTCTTCCTTTCTTTGGGTTTTAGTTTTAATCTCTTCCTTCATTTCCCTGGCTCTCCTATACACTCTCCTCCTCTCCCTAACCTTTTCCTTGTTATGGATACTTAAGATGGGGGGATTGGGGTGGCCTGAAGAATCTCCCTGGGCTCAGGAAAGGGAGGAACTGAGAGGAATCTCTACTGTCTCCTACTCCCCCGTGGATAGGGCCTCAAGCCCATGGACTTCAATGGTCTGGCTGATCCCTACGTCAAACTTCATCTCCTGCCAGGGGCCTGTAAGGTACTTCCTCCTCTTGCACCCCGCTTCTTCTCTATTCTTCCTATTTCCATCTCCATGTTCCTTGCTAGAATGTCTTCTCTTACTCCCCTAAGAAGTGAGAGCCTTAAGCCAGTATAATTACATCTGGATTACCTGAATTGTGTTTTTCAGAAGTAAAATGCTGGCAACAGTACAGCCATGGTACGAGCCTCAATGACTTAAGGTCCTTGAGGTCCCTGAGAATGGCTACATTTTCATTCCATAATAATATTTTTGGATATTTTCATAGAATGTGAAACTTTGTATAGTTGCTTTTTGTTGTACCACATTGTGTGTATTATTGAAATTACATTCTGTTTTTACTAGCTTAGTAATTAAGGTTAGTGTTATGAAATGTTCAAAAATGCTGTTCATAAATTTTAAAGTGCTCCTTAATTTCTTTAAAAAAAAGAAGTGAGCCTTTCCCTTTTTTGGGGGGGGTATGAATAAAATTTTATTTCTTTTAAGCGTTTCATAATTATGTTTGCTATCATATTTACCATTATCTTCATCCTCATCCTCATTTCTCTTTTTTTTTCTTTCTTTATTAAAACTTTTTATTTGCAAAACATATGTATGGGTAATTCTTCAACATTGACCCTTACAAAGCTTTCTGTTACAAATGTTTCCCCCCCTAGTCCCCTCCCCAGAGGAAATCCACTACATGTTAATTATATTAAAATAGCCTTTCCCTTTTTTGCTAACTTCTCTGTACAGACCAAAAATCTTCCCGAATCAACTTAATGTGTTATTACCATTATAATCATTATTATTATTTTTAAGCTACTGCAATGTGCTAGACACTGAAAGATATACAAAAATAATTGACTGGCCTCAAGAAGTTTATCAATGAATAGATTCTTCCCCTTCTCCCTTAAGTTTTTTTTCCCTTCCCTTTGTGGGTACTCCCTACCCCTTTGGGAACCTCTTACCCCTTTTATGACCAATAGGCCAACAAGCTGAAGACCAAGACTCAGAGGAACACACTGAACCCTGTGTGGAATGAAGACTTAATGTATCGGGGGATTACTGATGAAGACATCACCCGAAAGGTGCTCAGGTGAGGCCCAGAATGCTCTTGACCTAATTTATCCTTTCCATCTCTTCCTGGGGCCTTGATTTTTAAGTCAAGCACTCCCCCTAAGATTTTTATTCTCCCTACCTTCACTTTCCACTGCCTTTCAGCTTTCATTCATGCTACTGGCACTCCCACCTTGAAAAAAAAGAACAAACAAAAATCTTCTCTTTACCCTATTGATCCTTTGAACTATTACTCTAGCTCTCTTACAATTAATGGGTAAACATTAGAAAGAATAGTGTACATTGCTGCATCTCTTCTCCCCCAATTCATTCCTCAACCACTGAAATTTGGTTTCTGCTCCCATTCTACATTCTACTGAAATCACTTTCTTCAAGGTCTGGGTGATCTTGTTGCCACATCTAATGATGTCCTGGAATCATAGATTAGAGCTAGAAAGAACACTGGAGATCATTTTGTCAAAACTCCTGAATTTTACAGATGAGAAAACTGAGGTCCAGAGAGGGGAAATGATTTGCCAGTGCCTATTGACATTTCCGTAACAAATGACACTGTTAACCATGCCCTTTAAAAAAAAATTCTCTCTTCCCTTGGTGGAACAGGTTCCAACCTTTCCCTTTTTTAACCTAGCAGGCTGAATGTTAACTTCATGTTCCTAAAACACGACTCTCAGCCCAGCAATCCTCTAATCAAACACCTGTAGTAGCTCACTGAAGCATAATGAGAACCATAAACATAAAGAATTATTATTATATGGAAGAACTGTTTCTATTTGAACTTCATCAAAAAGACAAGAGCATTGAAATAAATTATCAAAATAATTGACAATATAACTTTAACATACATTTTCTCATTTGACTTGACTCCATCAAAATGGGTTTGATGAGCTTACCCCATCAAGTGTAATTCTTTCTATTACTCAAGACCCTCTGTAATCTGAGGCTCACATCTAATTAGTGGCCAATTCCTGCCATTCCTTTCACAGGGAAAGGTATGGAATGACATCATGGGTGATTGGGGAAATGTTAGTGTCATCCATAGAAATAAGGACCCAAGAAAGAGTTGGTTTGGGAAGGACAACAGTGAGTTGGATTCTGAATATGCTGCATTTGTAGGAATAATGAGACATCCAGGTGGAACTGCACAACACATGGCTGGAGCTCAGGGAATAGAGATGAGGGCTGGAAAGAGAGATTTGGGAATCATCTACATAGAAATAATAGTTGAAGCTGTGAGAGTGGATGAGAAAAAGTATTTAGGGGAATGTGGAGAAGCTGGCTAAGGCTCAAGGCTTGAGGGATGCCCACAGTAAGAGAACAGAAGGAGGAAGAGAAGCCAATAAAGGAGGTAGAGAAGGGGTTGTCAGAGAGTTAGGCTGGAATATTGCAGTGTCACAGAAGCCCAAGGGAAGAGTATCCAGCAAGAAATGGAGAATGGTGAAATAATGAGAGGGCAAAAAGGAGGAGGACTGAGAAAAGACCAGTTAGATTAAGCAGAGAAGGCACTGTGACCTTGGAGAGAACAGTTTCAGTAGAGCGAGGAAGCCGGAAGCCAGACTGCAGGGGATTAAGGAATGAGTGGGTGGTGAGCCAGTGGAGGCAGTGAGTGTAGAATAAACCACATGAGGAGTTTGGAAGTAAAGGAAAGAAGAGAACTAGAAAGATAGTTTGAGATGGCAGCAGGGTCAAGCTATGTTTTGTTAGGAAAGAGAAGATATGAATGCATTTGTGTAGGTGGTGAGGCAAGAGACAGCAGAGAGAAATAGAAAATGTAAGAGACAAAAGAGGCAAGGGATAATTGGTGAAAGCAGATCCAAAAGGCTGCAGGAGGGTATGGGATCAAGGATAGAGGAAGTGGGGTTAAATCAGTGTGTTGTGGTGACCAACAGGGTGGATGCCTTCCTAGATCCACAGCCCCTCACCCCAACCTCCCCCAATAGCTCTGAGACCCAGACTGCCTCCGGTTCACATCAGCATCCCTAGACCCTGATGCTCTCTACCACAAACTGGCCAGACTATGGAGCCTGTAGGCAGGAAACTCATCTCATCTTAGTTCACTGGGGCCACTCACTTTAGGCCTGTCTCCATCTCTGGAGCTGAGAGTTTAGGAGGGGGGAGAATAAAGGAAGAGTTCCTCTTTGTCTTGGCCCCCATTCCAGCTCTTTCCTCAGGGAAATGGGGAATGTAGGTGAGAGGAAGCTCTTTCCTTCCTGGACCAAAACCTATCTTTGTTTGGCAACATGCTGGCTGAGGACTGAGTCCTTGAAGATATTGGGGGCTTAGGGACGTGGGGACATGTAGGCCATGATTGGATATGATCACACTAGTAAAAAAGATGTTTCTCATATTGGGGAGGGGACCTCTTCTGTGTCTTCCAAGAACCCCACAAATTGGCATTCCTTTCTTAATTCCTGCTTGGATTCCAAAATGAGGAGAGGAGGGAAGAGAGAAGGGAAGCCATTTCCACAAGATACATCAATGAAAGGAAGGTGGTTTGGGTGGACCTGGGCTTTTAGTTTTCTTACCCCCTTGGGTCCCTAGTAGTGAGGACCCCATAGTTTTTATACAACAGTTTTGTTCCCCGTGAGATCCCTACCTGTAACTCCAGGTAGCAAGGTGGGCCTCTCCCTTCGCCACACAGAGGGAAAATCCTCCTCCAGATGCCCTGCCATTTTCTGCAATGTCCCTTATCACCCACATCCAGGGCATCATCTCTGCCCCCCTGCCTGGTGAATGTGAATCTCCAGAGCTAGGATTCTCTGTGACACTGCCCCTGATGCTTCTGTCCTTCCAGGATCTCTGTCTGTGATGAGGACAAGCTGAGCCACAATGAGTTCATTGGGGAGACCCGGGTACCACTCCGCCGTCTAAAACCTTCCCAGAAGAAGCACTTTAATATCTGTCTGGAGCGACAGGTCCCGGTCAGTTATGAGCATCCAGAGCTGAGATGTCCTGACCAGAGGGGGGGGGCGGAGCTGGGATCTTGGGAAAAGAAAGAGGGTCTGTGGGCCCCAGAGGTTAATGGAGTAGCTGCATTTATCGAAGTAAGTTTATTTTTAATACACATTGCTTTATGAATCATGTTGGGAGAGAAGAATCAGAGTAAAAGGGGAAAAAAAAACCAAACAGAAAAAAGAAGTGAACAGAGCATGTGTTGATTTACGTTCAGTCTCCCTAGTTCTTTGTGTCCAACAGCTATTGGGATTCACTGAACCACTTTCGAGGTTGATCATGGCATCCTTGCTGCTGTTTCTGCTTGTTTCTCTCAGCATTAGTTCGTGTAAATCTTTCCAGGCCTTTCTACAGTCAGCTTGCTCATCATTTTTGGCAGAACAATAATCTTCCATTACCTTGTGTCCCAGGCCTTGTTCAGCCATTCCCCAGGTGCTGGGCTTCTGGTCATTTTCCAGTTCTTTAGTAGCTGGCATTTAGACTTTCTTCTCTTTCCTCTAGCTGGCATCCCCTTCCTCTGTGACAGCTGCCCTGAGAGGGATTTCCTGTTACCTGAAAGAGGTAAGGAAATCATGCTCCTCCTCTCGCCCCTCCAGTAGTCTCCAAGAGACAGAGGGCCCCGGTTTCTGTGGGGAGGAAATGGCCAGGGCCTTAAGATAGCCTTGGCCCCTTTGCCAGTTAAGCACCTTTCCAACTCCCCAAAGATAGAGGGGAAGAGTGGGGGGAGGGGGCAGGAGAGGAAGAATCCTTTCTACATTGAGAGTGGGCTGGGCGAGGCTGGGGAGATGAGGGTCGGGTTTCTGAGGTGCTCTGTCTCCTGTCCTCAGCTGGAGAGAGCAGAGCAGGGCCAGGGGCTGCTGGAGGAACGGGGCCGCATCTTGCTCAGGCTCACCTATAGCTCTCATCGTCGGGGGCTACTTGTGGGTATTGTTCGATGTGCCCATCTTGCAGCCATGGATGTCAACGGCTACTCAGACCCCTACGTCAAGACGTGAGGGACCCAGCCCCACTCCCTTCTTGGGCCCCAGGTGTCCTGACTCCCAGCACCCAGACCTCTTTCCCGTGCAACCTCCTCTGGTTCTCACCCACCCTGTAGTGTTCCTAGAACCTCAGAATCAAAATATCCAATTTCGATGGGGAGTGATTTCTGAGTTAGCAGTGGGAAACCAGGTACCTCTTATGCCCGAAGAATGTTCTTCTCACCCGATCCACTAAACCCTAGTCCTCTGTCCCCAGCCCTCCTCCATCAGCCCCAGGCAGCTGCTTCCCCCCCCCCCCTTCCTCTTCTACTCTTTCCCACTCCCAGAACCTAGGTGTTCTGACCCACTGTGGTCTCTGCAGGTACCTGAGGCCAGACATAGAGAAGAAGTCAAAGCACAAAACATCTGTCAAGAAGAAAACTCTGAATCCTGAGTTTAATGAGGTGACTGAGGGGTGGGGAAAAATGAGGTAGACCCAGTAAGTGGGAGGTTTGAGTTTGAGGTGAACTCACACATTTCCATCCTAACTACTAGGATCCCATTATTTCTTCTGGGAGATGCAGAAGGTGTTTTCTACTTTGAGAAATCCCTTTCTGCTAATGGTGACCCTGCCCAAACAGGAACTATATAGATCCCTGGACACCCACACCTCTAGTTCAGAAATCCTCAAAGTTCTTAATTAAGCCTCATGGTGTCTTTAGTCAGCCAATGACTGCTGTGGCACAGACAAGATTTCCTGGTGCTCACATCATCCCTTTTCTTCAATTAAGCAAGATTAGGTCAAGTCAGGTTAATAATTTGGGCAACCCAAAGATGAAAGTAGGGAAAAGTAGCCCTCCGTATTCTCCACCTCCCCAGGAATTCTTCTATGAGATGGAGCTCCCGGCTCTGGCCACGAAGACCTTAGAGGTCACAGTCTGGGACTACGACATTGGCAAATCTAATGACTTCATTGGTGAGAAGACTGACTCCTGTGGGTCACGGGGATCAGATTTACATTTGGAAACCTGCATCATCTGGGGCAAACAAGGCCCGTGATTCTGGCACTGGACTATACATACTGTTCTTTCCCCCCCCCCCCTCCCTTCAGGTGGAGTGTCCTTGGGCCCTAATTCACGAGGAGAGGCCCTGAAACACTGGGGGGACTGCCTTCGACAACCAGACGCGACTCTGGAACGGTGGCATACCCTGACCAGCGAATTGCCCCCCGCTGCTGCCTCCTTCTCGACCTAAAACCTACAAAGATCCCAGCCAACCAGCCCCATGGACACAAGCTAGTTCCTAACAGAGGAAGCAAAAGAACGTGGGAAACCAGGGGCTACAGCTAGGTGGCTTCCCTTCACTCTTGGAAAGTGAAGAGCTAGAAGGGGTGGGAAGAATGAAATTAAGCTCTATTATCTCACTGAGCTCAGGAAAGAACAGAAAACTCTGTTTAAGCCTTTTGAGAAAGAGGCCCTTGAGAACCTTAGCAAGAGTGGGGCAAGGAAGAGCCCCTTGCTGGGGGGTGGGGGGGAACCACAGGGCCATGTGATTGTTACCCAACTTCGCACGAATGTGTTGCACGTTTACATGGGGGTGGGGGTGGGAGAAGCTTCTCCCTCTCTCCCCTCAACACTTCTTGTCTTATTTTGTGAGATTCATTTTGTTACTGTGGGGATGTTTTTGTGAGGGGATGGGTGGGGTTATATATGCAAATTTCCTACTGCCTGTTGGGATATTATATGCAAATGAACCATACCACTCGCATGTGCAAGGGGAGGGAGAGAATTTATTGCCCCACTCCCTCCCCCAAACCAGGTCATTTCTCCTCTCATCCACCTCTCCAAGCTGCCCCGGCAAAACTCCCCACAGTGGGAGTAACCCGGATTAGGAGGGGGGTAAGGTGGGAGGACATTTCAGAAAACAAATAAAACCACCACATACTCCTTTAATAAAAGTCTGCAGTAAAAAAACAAAACAAAACAAACTAGCCCTATCTAGCTGCCCCCTTCCAGTGGTAGTTGATGTTAGGGGCTTTGCCTTCAGGAAGGGGAGGCAGAGGCCCCCTGCGGCTGCATTCAGCAGCAGGGGCAATGGGGCCCCCGGGGCTGACCTCTGAGTCTGTCTGCCTTCCCTGCACACCGCTGGCTGCAAATCCAAACACAGCGTG
>JAJPUD010030607.1:0-13073 GCA_023553655.1 Myrmecobius fasciatus | reverse complement strand
ATATATATATATATATATATATATATATATATATAAAAAAAAAACAGGTATTTTTGTCTCCAAGGCTAACTCTCTATCCACTATGCCTCTCAGAATGACCAGGATATTATTTTGCTTTATTTTGAATTTCTTTAAGTTGGGAGACAATTATTTTTTTTTGTCTGTTTAATTGTTTTTTTTGAAGAGGATCAATGACATAACATCTTTATTCATGGGTGATCTGGATTTAAGTGAGTTGAAATTGCACAAAGTCCTCAGGATCATCCTCTCTTCCAGCCATTGAAGTCCTGTGGCAAGACAAAAGTCAAAATGAATTGGAGATAGCCTGAAATATGGTGAATTATCTGGCTCTAAATGCTCCACACAATGTGAGTCAGCTGCCTTTGTGATCACTGAAACAGACTGTTCTCATCAACCCACCCTACATGTGGAAGTCTTCATATGACTGGACCCAACTAACTCAATGGTTTGAAGCTTATTGGTTACTCTCAGCCTAGTGTACTCCATTTGCTTTAATGGTCTTATAGGGATGTATTTTTTGCACACACTGCAGGTAAGAGTTGGTTGCAGGTGAATGAAGTGAATGAGCAGTGATGAAAAAGGCTCAGCAATCCCTCACACTGGAGTTGCTAGTCTTCCCTAAGTGGGAAAAATAAAACATCAAGTATCAAAGTTATTCTTCTCTGCTCTTCTCTCCTCTCTTTTCCTCTTCTTTTCTCTGCTCCCTTTCTCCAACTCAGGAAGGTCTGGATTTACATCCTCTTAAGGATTCTCCCTAGCTGTGTAACTATAAACAAGCAATTTAACCTGGGGTATATTTATCTCTAAAATGGGCATATGCAATAAATGTTTTTCAGGGTTCTTGAGATATTAAAATAAGGCAAAGTGTGTAAAATGATTTGCAAACCTTAAAGTACTGCAAAAAAAATCTGCAATTTTTATTGCTCAGAATAAGGAAACATAATGGATTTAACAAGTTAAACAAATAACTTAGGATATTACCACTAGATCTGCTAGTTATCCTACTTGACTTAGTATGTTTGAATAACCAATCAATTAAGTGGTTAAAATGTACAATTTCTCTCTCCCTCTCCTTCTCCCTCTCCCTCTCTCTCTCTCTCTCTCTCTCTCTCTCTCTCTCTCTCTCTCGAATTTAGGACCCGTTTGATCAATTTGGTCATACTGGTAGCCCCATTGAGATGTGCTTGCCAGCACAAATTAGGTAGGTCTTTATATTCAATCAACAAGTTAAGTTAATAATATTTATTATGCATCTACTGTATGTCAGGCAATATGCTTAGTGCTGAAGATAAAAAGAAAAGACAAAGCTTAAAAAAAGCTTACAATTTAATGGAGAAGAAAATAGTTATATGTAACCAAGGTATGTACAGGTAAATTGGAGATAACTTCAGAAGGAAGGCAGTATCATTAACTGGAAATATTTTATACAAAGAACTCTGGAAGTAATCTAAGTATCCTAGAAGGTACAATTTTAATTGAGACTATCAGATCTAGATCACCTCCAGTAAATATTTTTTTCTGTATTCAAATGCTATACTTTTACAGGTAGTGTAATAAGAATGCTATCCAATTTATTAAAAGGATGCTTATACATGTGTATATGTCTGTTTGTACATACATACAGAAGCACTCTTGAATATGGATATCTATATATATGCATATATCATAAGGGGGGATAGAAGACTAAATAAATCAAATTAACTTTAGTAAATGAATCACTTATTTATAATAAAGACATTTTAAAATGTTGTGAATAGTTGTTCACTGATTTTTTTCAATGACATAGAAAAGTAAATTTTACATTTGTAAATGTCCCTCACTCATTAACACAAGTATATCATGGCTAGGGTTCTCAAATAAGTGTTCTTATGGGCCAGTCATGTAAAGTCTAGGTATGGAATAAATGTAAGTTTCCATGTTTAGTATGAATTATAATATTAGTCGAATAAGGAATCTGAATAAGGAATTTCCTTAAATGTTCTCAGGTTTAGTGTACAGCATAATTAATCCATTAAACTGAAAGCTTCAGGAGTAGTCCAAGGCAGAATACTGACATTATGTTTAAAAGACCCTGCCACTCAACATTTTGTTGATATCATCAAGCAAGTCATGCTTTAATTATCTGTATATTAATGACTCATGTGACTATCTTTGCTTAATGAAAGAAAATGGATAGAGTCCTGGTCTATATTCGATTGATGGCACAAGGACACAATGAAGTCCTCTAATAAAAGTAACAGATAGGCACTTTCATCATGGCTGAATGCCATTCTGAAAACTCTGGGAAGCTTGTCCCATTGTTGTCTCCCATTAGTCTTTATCATCTAGCCAATGGATCTTGTCTTAGATATCTACATTTTAAAATAGAAGTTCAGAGAAGAATTTAGAATATTCCATCCTGCTTATTTTAGATCATAGTCATATTGTATATTTTTTCTTATTAGCCTATGCTCTATATAACCAAATGCCAGAATTCATAGATCAGAGTATGGATAATATTAAATATTCTTTCAGGGCATAGAAATTGATTGTGAGTAGAATAACAAACAATTTTTAAGCATCTCCCAAAAAAGATACTACATATTTCAGGAGAATTACCTTAAGACACATTTTATTAAATATAATCTTATGGGAAGTTTTTGTACATTAGAGCACAAATACTTAGTTTAAATGTAATAATAATAATGAGGAGGAGGTGGAGGAAAAGGAGGAAGAACAAAAAGAAAAGGAGGAGGAGGAGAATAGAAAGAAGAAGATGGTGAAACAGAAGATGAAGATGATGATAATGAGGAGGAGGAATTAGGAGGAAAAGGAGGAGAATCATAATGTGAAAAGTATTTAAATATATATATATATATATTATTCCCTTTAATCTTCACAACAATTCTGTGAGCTATTATAAGCTTTTTTATAAATTAGGAAACTGAGGCTAAGAAAGATTTAATGCTATGCTCATGGCAAACATCTAATTTATGTCAAAGGGGGTTCTGAACACAAGTATTCATGATTCTAAGTTCTTTGCTCGATTCATTACACTACCCTGCCAAGTTATACATATCACTAGTACTTATAATATTTTAAGGTTTGAAAATAATTTCACACATATTACTTCATTTAGTCCTCATCACAACTCTATAAACTAGCTGATATTATTATTCTTAGTTTCGAGATAAGAAACTCAGGTTGAAAGAAGTTTAGAACTTGTTCATTATCACAAAGCTAATAGGTGGGAGTCAGTTGCTGTTCATTGTGTATATATCTACATATGTGCATATATGTTGGAGTTCTAACTCTAGCCCTTCTTAGTTCAGGCTCAGTTTTGGGCCAATCAAATTACATGAAAGAAGAGGGTCAGGGAACTCAGAGAATCTACATCAGGAGAATGCTGAACCCAAGATAACACATGCTTATGGATCCATTTGTATATATACACAAACACACAGGTGTGCATGCATATATTTATTAATATATATATATATATATATATATATATATATATACAAAATGTATGCAACACATTTTACTTATGATAAGATTTTGGATCAAGTTCTAAATAAATAATATTTATCCATATGCAAATATGAATAAATGTAAGTGTACATTTACCTAGGAACATGCACACAGATATGTATTTCATGCAACTTAGTGTGATGAATTAATTTCTGAACAATTACTTTAATATTTTGAGAAATAAACAAAGATTGAATTATAATCTAGATAAATAAAAGTGGAAGACAAATTTTTTCAACCAAATTATTTCTTAAAGAATAACATCAGCACAATGAACTAATAGATTAATATTCATATATCTGTTATGGGCAAAACAGTTTAAAGATTGAAGCAGTGATACCAAAGAACATAGTTTGACCTCAGGCAACATGATTCAACCTTTCTTCTCTAGAGCAGGCTTCTTAAACTTTTTCCACTTCTGACTTCTGAGAAGTTTCTACATGACTACAAATCAAGGTTTTCATGACAATTTAATTTTGTTACCTCCACATTCCATTAGGTGACCCCATATGGGGTTGCAACTCACAATATAAGAAGCTTTGCCCTACAGTACTAGAGGTAAAGATAGACCTTGCCAAAGGTGCTTCAGAATAAGCATATCCTAGGGTAGAGGTAATCTAGGGAAGCTTATATTGACAGAAGGAAGGATATTGAAGTTAAAAGCAAAGAAAAATTCTCATCTTGGGAAGAAACATGGTTGTTATGACTTGCAGTCACAAGTCAGTGAAGGAAGCATGCCCATTGAGTGGAAAAGCAAACCCTTAACATGCTGGACCAATGATCCTTTTTATTCTGTGCTACAGCAGATGACTTTGTGTGGAAATTAATCTGACATCATAAATAATTTAAACTATTTCACTTAGTCTTTCATTAGATCATTCTTATATTACTTTATAGATAACTGGTTGTCATCAATATTAACATATACTGATGATGTAGCACTTACTAAAATGTACAATTTTTATTTTTCAAGTCATTGTAATTTGGCACATATGCATTTGTAAAATGGTGCAATCAATTCATGAGTGGGCATTTTGCCTCTCAGACAGATGGCTACTGTCACAGCCCAGAATCCATGTTTGGGCGTATAACATGAGAGATGACAGGATCCTCAGACATAAAAAGTAATTTGTCATTTCTGAGCTTTCTGTCTTTAAGAGAATAATACATCATTACTAATCTAATATTTATGTGAGTACAATTAAAATATAAAACTATTCTTTCTATATTATATACTTTTTTTGGCCCTGCAAAAGGAAGATGCTCAGCGGAGAAAAGCAGGAAGCATTTTAATAAAAGTTTTAGAATTTGGCTGACTTTCATACTCAAAGGAAAGAACTAAATCTTCAAAGAAACTTTAATTCAAACATTACAGAAGAAATAATTTACATAATTTTCTCTATTCAACCAAAGCAGACCATGACACATAAATTATGGCAGCTTAGTTCCATATAGATGTGAATTTTATGATAGTCTTAATTTTTATTTGCTGCAATTTCATCTGCACTATGAAACTTAGCCATCAAATTATTGCATTTTTAGTGACTTCACATTTGCTATTAATACAATATTAATTTAAAACATCTGTAGACTTGAATTTCTATTATTTTATTTATAAAATATTAAGAAAATATTTGAACAAAAATAGATGTAATTTGGTGAGTTCATTTTTTAATGTTTCCCATCATTAGAAGTTTAGGTAAATTTCTTTCTTTTTTTGTTTTTTTAAATTTTTTTTATTAAAGCTTTTTATTTGTATAACATATATATGGGTAGTTCCCCTACATTGATCTTTACAAAGCTTTCCATTACAAATTTTACCCCCAGTCCCCTCCCCTCCCCTAGATGGCAGGAAGTCCACTACATGTTAATAATGTTGAAATGCTTGACAAGTTATGCAAGAAAAATCCTATCTACAAGAAAAAAAAAGAATCAGAGAAAGGCAACACAATGCAAGCAAATGTCAATAGAGATCATGAAAATGTTACGTTGTGGTCCATATTTCATTTCCCTCTCTCTGGGTGTATATGGTTTTCTTCAGTGAACAATGGGAACTGGTTTGAGACAATTCTTTGTTGCAGAGAGCCATGTCCATCAGAATTGATCATCATGTAATACTGTTGTTGCTGTGTATGATGATCTCCTGGTTCTGCTCATTTCACTCAGCATCAGTTCATGCAAGTCCCTCCAGGCCTCTCTGAAATCGTCCTGCTGGTCATTTCTTACAGAACAATAATATTCGATAACATTCATATACCATAATTTATTCAGCCACTCTCCAATTGATGGACATCCCTTCAGTTTCCATTTTCTAGTCACTACAAAAAGGGCTGCCACAAACATTCTTGCACAGGTGGGTCCCTTTCCCTCCTCTAAGATCTCTTTGGGATATAGGCCCAGTAGAAACACTGCTGGGTCAAAGGGGTAAATTTCTATTGAAAGCATGAACTAATATAGAAGGCAGGTACTAATCTTTGAATATCTATCTATGTTATTGGCATATAAATCTCAAATATTTTGTTAGTGTTCATAATTTGAGCACCAATAATGTCATTCATTTGTGATGAAGATGACACCTTTGAATTATGGCATGCCTAATCACTTGATAATGTAAGCATTTATATCTTACATCAGTTTCACACAAAAAGGGAAGTTCTTCCTTGAATCATCAGCATTCTTAATAGACTACCTCTGGGCAGTAATGGAATTTATTTAATCTGACTATCCTTGGTTTGGACTCAATCTATGAAGTGACATCTGCATTGTTTTCTGATATACTAATATGAGTGCTGATTATAATTTAGGAACTTCTAAGGAAGTTGTTCTTGGTAGGCAGAACAATAAATATTTTACTCAAGAGAATGAAAGCAATTGAATAAGCTTTGGGGATCCTTGACTTTCACATAATTTTTATGGATCAATTAAAAAAAAAGATGCATCAAAAGGAACTTTCATTAGTTGAGCATCAAATTCTTAATACCCATTCCTGTAGGAGTGATCATGTAAAGGTGCTAGGATTAGATTACCAATTAACATTTGCTCTAGGCCATCATGTTTCTCTTGCAGACACCAGAATCTGATCCTGCTATACTCTTTATATAGACTCCTCAATTCCACTGGAGTTTGCAGAAACCATTATCTCCTCTATATTTTGAGTTTATATCAGAACTGAGGGCCAGGAAAGGATGTCCCTCTTATGCCTTTTAAATATCAAGTCTATTTAGAGTTAAATTAACTCTACCTTGTTCCCAACAGGAAGCCACTTCATTATTGTCCAGTGTAGATTGTACACATTACTCTATGGGCTATTTAAAAGCAGTTCATGGAAGGGAAAAAAAAAATATATATATATATATGTTTCTATGTTTTTTTATATATGTATATATATATATATATATATATATATATATATATATAGATATATATATATAATCTACCCATCTCTTCATTTATATGTGGAATCTTGTCTATCCTTCTCCAAAAGAGTGTTGGATTCCTCCTAGAAATGATCAGAAGAAGGGGACACAATGCTGGCCATATTATTCTCTGAGAAGGTATGTTAAACTAGAAATGTATCCATCTGGCCCCATAAATGTTGCTCATAGATGTGAATTTTTTCTTGGTGGCTCAGTTGAAAAGTTGTAGGATAAAAAGTAGTTTTATTGGGGGGCAGAGCCAAGATGGCAGAAAAGACCCATGTTTCTTTGTGACCTTTTTCCATGACACTCAGATTAATTAGCAAACCCAGCCTCTGAATTAATTCTGGACAGGCAGAATCCACAAATATTGGGAGTGCAACAAATTACCAGAAGAAGTTAATTTTGAAGATTTCCAGAAAAGGCCTGTTTCAATCAGGCAGGGAGGGAGGTGGGCCAATCACAAGTGAACTGAGCACAGACATTGAGTGTAGGCAGTGCAGTCACAGGGTGGTGAAAACTCTGTTTGTCTGGAGAATCTGCAGTAAGGAATCTACAGCAATGCTGCCTCCTCTCCCCTGGAAACAAACCAGTAGATCAGCAGAGAAATTATAAAACATCCAACACAAACACAAAAGGTAAATAGTGAACCCCAAAATGCCAGAATTTCATGGGACTTGGCCATACCCACCCACATCCTAAAGTCAGTCAGCATAGCTGCTGCTGCTTATATAGGAAGCTTGGACAATATCTCTTGCCCTAAAAGCAGATATCAACTTAAAAAAAAAAGATAAGTATAAAAGAAAAAAGAAGCTTGACCATAGATAGGTTTTATGGTGAAAGAAAACAGATTTGAAACCTTGAGGAGACTAAAAGCAGATTGTCTCCACATGAAGTCCCAAAAGGTTACATACATTGGTCCCCGTCACACAAGGCTCTTTAGAAGAAATTATAAAAGATCTTAAAAAGAGCACAAAGAAAAATGGAGAAAGAAATGAGTACTTTATTAAAAGGTTTGGAAAAGAAATCAAAGAAATTATCTGATGAAAATTCATTATAAAATAGACTTAATGAAATGGAAAAAGTATATAACTTTGTAAAAAGTAGATATGATAAAATGGAAAAAGAAAACAACCTACTGCAAAACAGAAAAAGAAAATAACTCCTTAAAAAACAGAATTTGTGAAGTGGAAAAAATCCATAGACAACTAATTTAAAAATTAAATCAAACAATACAAAAAGAATTTAAAAAGTAAATGAAGAAAATAATTCACTAAAATCATAACTAAAGAAATGGAAATGAATGAATCAGAGACATCAAGAATCAATCATGGAAAATCAAAAAGAAAAAAGGAAAGAAAATGTAACATACCTACTTTGGAAAAAACTGACCTGGAAAATATATCTAGGAGAGAGAATCTGAGGATTATTGGACTTCCTGAAAACCATGATGAAAAAAAGGAGCCTAGAAATTATTTTTCAGGAACTCATCAAAGAGAATTGCCCTGTTGCCATAGAATCAGAAGGTAAAATAGCCATTGAAAGAATTCACCCAACAACACCTC
This sequence comes from Myrmecobius fasciatus, assembly GCA_023553655.1. Classification (NCBI taxonomy): domain Eukaryota; kingdom Metazoa; phylum Chordata; class Mammalia; order Dasyuromorphia; family Myrmecobiidae; genus Myrmecobius; species Myrmecobius fasciatus. Next base: position 4,561 of record JAJPUD010030607.1, on the reverse strand, counting down.
CTGAAAGAGACCCAAAAATGAAAAATTCAAAGAACAGCAGGGCTATATTTCAGAACTATCAAACCAAGAAAAAATATTGCAAGCAGCCAAAAAACTTGAAATACCAAGGAGCTACAATAAGGATTAACCAGGACCTAGCACCTTCCACTTTAAAGGATCCAAGGGCCTGGAATCTGCTATTCTGAAAGAAAAAAAAAACTTGGAATGCAGCCAAGAATAAACTTCCCCACTAAACTGAGCATTTTCTTTCAGGGAAGAAGATTGATATTCAATAAAAGAGGTGAATTCCATTGATTTCTGATAAAAAGACAAGAGATGAACAAAAAATTTGACTTTCAAATATAGAACTTAAGAGAAGTATAAAAGGTACCAAGAACATACATTCCTATGAAAAACACTAGAGAGTATAGGAATAAATGCACTGTTCCTTAAAATAGTCAGTAGCATCTATTTATAAACACCAGCAAACATTATATGTAACGGGGATAAATTGGAACCATTCTCAATAAGATCAGGGATGAAACACGGATTCCCACTATCACCATTAATATTCAACATTGTATTAGAAATGCTAGCTTTGGGGGCAGCTAGGTGGCGCAGTGGATAGAGCTCCAGCCCTGAAGTCAGGAGGACCTGAGTTCAAATCTGGTCTCAGACACGTAACACCTGTGTGACCCTGGGCAAGTCACTTAACCCCAATTCCCTCAGCAAAAAAAAAAAAAAAATGCTAGCTTTGGCAATAAGAGAAGGAAAAGAGATTAACACAATCAAAATATGGAATGAGGAAACCAAATTGCAGATTTGCAATTGATATGATATTATACTTAGAAAACCCTAAAGAATCAACAACAAAAAAATGATTAGAAAGAATCCACAACTTTAGCAGAGGTTCAGGATACAAAATAAATCCACATAAATCATCAGCATTTTTATATATCACTAACAAAATTCAACACCAAGTGATACAAAGTAAAATTCCATTTAAAATAACTTTTGATTTTATAAAATATTTGGGAATCTATCTGCCAAGGGAAATTCAGGAACCATATGAACACAGCTACAAAGCACTTTCCACACAAATAAAGTCAGATCTAAACAACTGGAAAAATATCAAGTGCTCTTGGATAGGTTGAGTGAATATAATAAAGATGACAATATTACCTAAAGTAATTTATTTATTTAGTGTTATGCCAATCAAACCCTCAAGAAAGTATTTAACTGACAAAATTCATCTGGAAGAACAAAAGGTCAAAAATTTCAAGAGAACTAATAAAAAAAAAAGCAAATGAAGGTGGCCTAGCTGTACCAGATCAAAAACTATGTTATAATGCAGGGGGCATCAAAACCATTTGGTACTGACTAAGAATTAGAATAGTTAATCATTGGAATAGGATAGTTTCACAGGACAAATTAGACAATAACTATAGCAAACTAGTGTTTGACAAACCCAAAGAACCCAGCTTTTGGGATAAGAACTCACTCTTTGACAAAAATTGTTGGGAAAATTAGAAACTAGTATGGCAGAAACTAGGCACTGATCCACACTTAACAACACATACCAAGATAAGGTCAAAATGGGTTCATGATCTAGACATAAAGAATGATATTTTAAACCAATTAGAACAACATAGGAGAATTTACCTCTCAGAATTGTGTAGGAGGAAGGAATTTGTGACCAAAGAAATGGAGATCATTATGGATCACAAAATAGATAATTTTGATTATGTTAAGCTAAAAGTTTTTTGTACAAATAAAAGTAATGCAGACAAGCTTAGAAGGGAAGCAATAAACTGGGCAAACATTTTTTTTTACATGAAAAGGTTCCGATAAAGGCCTCATTTCTAAAATATATAGTGATTTGACACAAATTTAAAGAATTCAAATCATTCTCTGACTGACAAATGGTCAAAGGATATGAACAGATAATTTTCAGATGAAGAAATTGAAACTATTTCTAGTCTTATGAAAAGGTGCTCTAAATCACTATTAATTAAAGAGATGCACATTAAGACACCTCTGAGATACCATCACTCACCTCACAGATTTGCTAAAATGACAGGAAAAGATAATGATCCAGCAATGTTTCTACTGAGCTTATTTCCCAAAGAGATCTTAGAGGAAGGAAAGGGACCTACATGTGCAAAAATGTTTGTGGAAGCCCTTTTTATGGTGACAAGAAACTGCACACTGAGTGGATGTCCATCAATTGGAGAATGGCTGAATGAATTGTTATATGAATGTTAAGGAATATTATTGTTCTGTAAGAAACAACCAACAGGATGATTTCAGAGAGGCCTGGAGAGACTTACATGAGCTGATGCTAGGTGAAATGAGCAGAACCAGTTGATAATTATACACGGCAACAACATGATTATACAATGATCAACTCTGATGGACATGGATCTCTTCAACAATGAGATGATTCAAACCGGTTCCAATTTTTCAGTGATGAAGTGAGCCATCTACACCTAGAGAAAGGACTGTGGGAACTGAGTATGGTTCACAACATAGCATTTTTAATCTTTTTGTTGTTGCTTGCTTGCATTTTATTTTACTTCTCTTTTTTTTTTTTCTTGTGCGGCACAATAATTGCATACATGTGTATACATAAATTGGATTTAACATATATTTCTACCATGTATAACGTGTATTGTACTACTTGACATCTAGGGGAGGACACGGGGGAAGAAAGGGGAAACTGGAACACAGTGTTTTGCAAAGGATAATGATGAAAAAATGTCCATGCATATGTTCTGAAAAATAAAAAGCTTTAATAAAAAGTAGTTTTATATTCTTAAAATATTTACTTTTATCCCTTATTTTAACATTTTTTTATAAGATAATACTTTCAAATTCTAGCTCTCCCTTCTTCCCTTTTCACCTTCATGAAATGGAAAACAGGTAGATACAGTTTATATATGTAAAATTATTTACAATATTTCATATTAGTCATTTTGTACAATGGTATTCAAACAAAAGAGAAAAATCAAAGAAAATAAAAAAAGCATGATTCCATCTGTATTCAGTCAACATTTGTTCATTCTCTGGAAGTACATATTATATACCATTAATTCTTTGGTATTCTTTTGGATTATTGTATTGCTGAGGCTACCTTATGTCATTCTAAATTCTTCATAGAAGAATAATGCTTTTACTGTGTACAATGTTCTAATTCTTTTTATTTCATTATGTATCAGTTTGTGTAAATCTTTCAAGGTTTATTAAAGTCATTCTACTTGTCGTTTCTTATAACACAATAATATTCCTTTACAATCATATATGATAGCTAATTTTGTCATTTCCCAATTGATGGGTATCCCTTTGATTTCCAATTATTTTTCACCACAAAAGAGCTGCTTTTCTTATTTTTGTACAAATAATCCTTTTTCCCTATTTGGGGGGATGATTTTGGAATATAGACCTAGCTAGATCAGAGTATGCAGTTTTACAGCTCTTTAGTCAGAGTTGTCCAAATTACTCTCCAGAATGATTGAATTTACAACTCCACCAACAATGCCTCATTGTTCCAGTTTTTCCACACCACCTCCACCATCAACATTTTCTTTTTTTTTTGTCATATTAGCCCATCTGGAAATGTGAGGTGGGACTTCAGAGCTGTTTAAATTTACATTTCTCAGATCAGTAGTGATTTAAAGCATTTGTTCATATAACTATTAATAGCTTTAATTTTTTTGTCTGGGCAAAATAGCTTTTAACAATTTTCTTAACTGGCTTTTCTTTGATAGTTCACTCCTTTCATTTTTGTTACTAAAAATTTATTTTTCTTCTTTCCTTTTTAAAGTCAAATTAATCAATGGTTTATCTATTTTATTGTTTTCCCCCATAAAACCAGCTTCTAGTTTTATTTAACTAAATAGTTTTGCTAATTTCAATTTTATTAATTTCTCATTTTATTTTTAGAATTTTGAAGTTGGTGTTTAATTAGAGATTTTTTTTCTTCCTAATTTTTTTAGTTGTATGTCCAATTTAATAACCTACTTTTTTCCCTTTGTTTTATTGATGTAAGCTATTAGAGATATAAAATTTCCCCTAAATAATGCTTTAGCTGCATCCCATAAAATCTGGTATTTTGTCTCACTTTTTGTCATTTTCTTCAATGAAATTTTTAATTGTTTCTGTGATATGTCCTTTGACCCACTTATTTTTTTAAAGAATTGGATTACTTAATTTCCAATTAATTTTAATTTCTCCATTGTTCATTATCAAATACAATTTTGTTGCATTCTGATCTGAGAAGAATGTTTTTATTATTTCTATTTTTAACATTTGGTTGCAAGATATACATATTCAATTTTTTGTGCAGGTGCAATATACTTCATTGAAAAAGGTAAATTATTTTCTATTCCTATTCAATTTTCTCTAGAGATCTTTCATATCTAACTTTTTTTTAATTATATGATAAATATAATACATGTATACATATCTACACAGTTATCTTACTGCACAAGAAACATCAGATCTAGAGAGAGAAGAAGAAAAAAAAACAACCTAAGAAGGAAAACAGAATGCATGGAAATATTCACAGAAAGCGTTAAAATGC
>JAJPUD010030606.1:0-13074 GCA_023553655.1 Myrmecobius fasciatus | reverse complement strand
GTTGGATTCTGGTTTTTAATCCACTCTGCTATCTGCTTCTGCTTTAAGGGAGAGTTCATTCCATTCACATTCACAGTTAAAATAACTAATTCTGTATTTCCTGCCATCTTATTTACCCTAGCTTATGCTTTTCTCTTTCTTATCCCCTTTCCCTCCTCCCTACTATTTTGCTTTTGGAAACCACTTCCCTCAAACAATCCTTCCCCTTTAAAGCCCCACCCACCACTTTTTTCACCCCTTTCCCTCCAGTTTCCTTATAAGTACGTCTATTATTCCCTCTGAGCCAAATCTGATGAGATGGAGATTAACCCAAATCTCATTCCCCTCCCTTTTCTCCCCTCAATCATTATAGGTTTTCTTTGCCTCTTCATGCGATGTAATTTCCCTTATTTTACCTCCTTTTCCTCTTCTTCCAGTGTTACCCATTTTCTACCTCTAATTTCTTTTTCAGTTAATCATATCATAAGATTCATAAAATCACAATAAACATATAATAATAATAATAAAATCACAGTAATCATATGATAATAATCATAAAATCACAGGAATCATATCATAATCATAATGTAATAATCCATTCATAAAATCAACTCTCATTCTATAAGTATCTATAACATAAATATAGTTCTCAAGAGTTATTTTTTCTTGTTTCCTTTTTATGTTTCTCTTGTGTTCTGTGTTTGTAGATCAAATATTTTGTTCAGTTCTGGTCTTTTCAGTAGAAATAGGTGAAATTCTCCTATATCATTGAATGACCATCTTCTTCCCTGGAAGATAATGCTCATTCTAGCTGGGTAACTTATTCTTGGCTGTAATCCAAGTTCCTTTGCCCTTCGGAATATATGATTCCAAGCCCTTCGATCCTTCAAAGTAGAAGCTGCTAGGTCCTGTGTAATCCTAATTGTAGCTCCCCGATATTTAAATTGTTTCTTTCTGGCTTCTTGTAATATCTTTTCCTTGGTATGATAGTTCTGGACTTTAGCCACGATATTTCGGGGGGACTTAATTTTTGGGTTTCTTTCAGGAGGTGATCGGTGCATTGATTCAAGGAGCATTTTGCCTTCTGGGTCTAAAATATCAGGGCAGTTTTCTTTTATGATTTCCTGGAATATAGTGTCCAGGTTCTTTTTTTCATCATGGTTTTCAGGAAGCCCTATAATCCTTAGATTGTCTCTCCTAGATCTATTTTCCAGGTCAGTTGTTTTTCCTAGGAGATATTTCATGTTTTTCTCTATCTTTTCATTTTTTTGTTTTTGTTCAACTGATTCTTGAAGTCTTGATGAGTCATTCATTTCCAATTGTTCAATTCTATTTTTTAATGTCTTATTTTCTTCAGTTACTGTTTTTAGTTCCTTTTGCAATTGACCAATTACATTTTTTTTGTTCACTGCATTCTTTTTTCCATTTTTTCTATTTCATTTTGCAGTGATCTCATTTTGTTTCCCCATGTTTCTTCTAACTCTCTGTTAAGATTTTTTATGCAGTCTTCAAAGAAAGCCTTGTGACATGGAGACCAATTTATGTCTCTCTTTGGGGCTTTTTCTGGAGTTGCTTTACCTTTAGGGGCCTCAGGATTTGAGGTCTGTTCTTCCCTCTCTCCATAAAAGTTGTCTATGGTGAGAGCTCTTTTTGGTTTTTCATTCATTTTTTTTTAAAGGTGTGAGGTCTGTTTAGGGCAGAGGTGGGACAGCTGCTTTAATTTGCCCTGGGGCAGTTCTGCTGATTGAGTTATTTCAGGAACTGGGCAGTTCTGCTGATTGAATTATGTCAGGGGCTGGGCAGCTCCACTGATTGAATTATTTCTGGTGCTTATCAGTCCTGTTGTTTGATTGATTGCTTTAAGGTGCTGTGTAATGGCAGCTAGTTACGATGCTCATCAGGGGTTCAGTGGTTCACAATCTATCCCCCTCAAAAGGCAGACCCTCCAAACCACCTGGCCACAATCAGGACAAATTGTTCCAAGAGGCCCACAGAAGACTCCCAGGTATGTGAAAAGCACAACGCTCCCACTCCTGTTCCGACTCCTGTTCCAGCTCCCTTCTCCAGCTCCCTGCCCCGGTCTCCCTGCGCTGCAGTCTGGTTTCAGTAGGCCACCCCCTGCCCCATTAAAACACAACCTGTTTTGAGGTTCTTCCAGAGCATTCTCCTCCAGAATCGTGTTGTTCTCCAGATACTGTGGATTTTCCCACTTCAGAATCAGTCTAGAGGCTTCATATGTTGTTGGTTTGAGGGGAGGTTAGAGGAGGTTACAGAGAATCCTGTCTGATCTCCGCCACCATGGCTCCACCCCTGGAAGGAACTCCAATTCCAATTGTTCAGAGAAGAAAGCCAAATACCCCCTGAGAGAGGGATATGAAATGTCGATCACAACATCACATTTTCATGCTCTCCATTGATGTTTGCTTGCATTGTGTTTCCTTTCTCTCATTTTTTTTTCTTGTAGATATGATTTTTCTTGCACAACAATGATGTGTGGAAATATGTATTAATTCATATTCCCCTTTGAGGCTTCTCATATATATATATATATATATTCTTGTCCTCTTCTGGATTTATATTTTAATCTTCCCTATCATCATAGTAGCTTTCTATACTCAGGGCTCTTTCTGTTTTTATCCTCATTTTTAAATGTTGATTTCTGTTCCTGGGGTACAGGCGGCATTATTCAGTGTGTGTGCCAGTGATCAGGTTTCTGGCTTTCAGCACCAGTACCTCAAGTACTTCTCCTGTTTGCTTGCTGCATCTATTGTATTGAGTTCCAGGGCTGGCAAGTTAAATTTTAAGCTGGACCTGGAGGTCTCACAACTGGCTTGCTATATCACTAGCATCCTGAGATAGTACTGAGTAAATGAGTTTGCTGTGGCCAAAAACTTCTGAAAGCCTTGCCTAAACATTATCCCTTTTACTCTGGTAAGATAGATTTTTCCAAACGTCCTAAATTATCTTAAGCTGGAAAGCGGTTTCACTCCATGTTTTTGTATGTTCTTTATTTCCAGAATCATTTTAGAGTTGTGATTGAAAGTTGTTTCCAAGGGAAATTTGAGAAAATTCAGACAACTGCCATCTTGGCATATTCTTTGATTATCTGGCTTCTAAGATCTCTTTTAGCTTTAAATCTCATGACATTATCTGTACACATTAGTCCAAGTTCAGTCAGTAGTCTGACATTTATATCTAATTTACTAAGTGAGAAAAATAATAAATAAAAGCAGAAAGGGAAAAAGTAAATTTAAGATACTAAACTTGCCAAAACATTTTACACATTTTATAAAACACTGACATATGAGAAATGAAATAAGCAAATGATTTGACATATATGGAAATCATTTTAGAAGCTTAAAATATTAATTTCAACTTTTGCTAATACTCTTGGTAATAATCAACTATTGTGTTATTAAATTCTTAAGTTAAGTGCAGGAATGATGAATGAACCATATTAAAAATGTATTATTTCCTTATCCGCTTTGGTCACTGCGCAATGACATTTCCCCACCTTAAAAAAGAGGGCAAGAATTTTCCACCACTCTGTGATGCTTTCCATTATTTCAAGTAGTATTGTGAAAATCTCAAAATGTCCTAAAACAAAATTCATTTTAATTCATTTTAATAAATCAGTATGTGTCCTATAGCAATTTTAATATGGGGAGAGTGGTGGGAATTTTAAACAGGATAGAAAGTCATTGCTTTAAAATGGTTGTCAGTCACTGCTTTTCCTGTCACTCTTCTTTCCTAATGAAAAGAAGTCCATCATCTTGATAAGACTCAAAACTGTCACCTTTTATTTTACATGCTCATGTGAATCCATATCCACCAAATCTCATTGTGAGTACTTTTTTCCCTCTATATTTCCTTTCACTTCCCCAGTGCTTTAGCTCCCTGTTTGCTCTGACCAATTCAATCTTTCTAGGCCACACTGTTTATTATTAAAACAATTGTTACCTCTTCTAGTAAATCTGAAATTGATCCCTTGTGACAAATTTGGAATAGGTTAGTATAAGATATGGAAGCAAATCCTACTAGGGCCAAAGTCCAAAATATGGAGTAAATAAAAGCTCAGTGAATGTAGTATTTAACAGCTGGGCAGAGACCTGCATACAAGGGCAAATTCAAGGTGTTACAGAATGTCCTTTCATCAGGTAGTGAGAACTTCTTGCTGACAAATTTAGTGGTAGACAGAGACATCTAGATCACCTGTTTTATCCTCTTAGATTTCAGAAAATTAGCTGCCATGTTTTAGAGATTTAAGCAACTTAGCTTCTAACTTATTTCTTTCATTTTTATTATCTGTTCTAATAATAAGCTTCTGCTGATAGATAAGATCTTTTGAAGAAAAAGCATGTGAGGCAGATTCATGTTTATAAAACTTTGTCTTAATGTATTTATCACCAATAGATCAATCAATAAATATTTATTAATAACTTAGTGTGTGCCAGATTCTATGCTAGATGCTGATGTTAAAAATAGGAGGAAAACACTCCCTACAATCAATTATTTTAGATATATAAATATATGCATGGGGTCAATATATAAAAATGTATGCACGTATGTGCACACACATGCATATATACATGCATATAATTTATGTTCATGTGTATATAATTTGTGTTATTGTAAATACAAATAAATTAAATATAAATATAAAATAATGTAGGAAGGAAGCCAGCATTAGCTAAGGGGGAATTATGAAAAGTTTCACTTAGAAGATGGTCCTTGAGACACAGAGAGATTCTATGAAATCAAGATGGAGGAGGGAGCGAATTGGAGGAACAGAGTATGGCCAGTAAAAACGTACAGATATAGGAAGTAGTGTCTTATATGTGGAAGAGAAAAAAAAAATCAGATTGATGAGATCATAAAGTACAGAAGGAGCATAATGTATGATATGAATAAAACATGATTTGTGGCCCAGTTAAAAAAAGACAAAAATTAAAATCACTGGATTTTATTGATTAGCATAATGATATAATCAGAATTGCACTTAAGGAAAAATCTCTTTGACAGCAATCCTAGTCACTCAGTCAGCGCACATTCATTAGGTATCTACTGTGTTCTAGGCATTGCACTAAGTTCTAGGTATACAAAAAAAAAGACTAAAGCAAAGAAAAAATTGAAACCTGAGAACTAATTAAGAGGCTATTGTAGTAATCCTGGCAAGAAGTGATGAAAGTCTTTAGTAGCATGGTAGATGTATGATAAAAATGAGAAGAGTTGAAGGAAAGATTTTGTGCATATAGAAATAAAATAAAGTTTTGTACGTAAATGGAAGTTCATTTAAAATAGGACACTTTCTTCTACCTGCCTCTATCCTACTATACATAACATTCCTTAACTTACAACACAGGCCCCAAACTACCTTTCTAAACCCCTCTCCTTCTATTCCTCTATGCTAATCATTCACTCTATCCATAATGGCATTCTTACTATTACAAATGTCTTTTACACAATTAAAGATAAAGAAGTATTGAAGAACAGTAAGAGGATCCTCATGGTAGAGTTTCAACAGTATTTAGAAGTATGGGGAAGCATCTCTCTCTAAAATTCTACCCTTAAAAGAATGGAAACAGATTTTAAAGGTCATTCTACTCAAGAAGCAACTACAATCATATGCAGGGTCAAGGCAATCTGGAGGTTTTATGACTCTTTGGAATGCCAGTGGCCATATCTCTGCAGCCCAATTATCTTGGTCCTAATGGTCAGAAAGAGGGAAGGGATTGCTACTAAGGCAGAACAATTAAGGGAAAATGAGACAGAACAATTGAGGGAAACTGAGACAGGGGAACTGTGTCACAACAGGATATGTTACTAATTATAGAGAAAAGAGTTACACCCTGAGATCTTTTCCAGGAAATAATTAAACACACACGTACACACACAAATACACACACACACACACACACATACACAGTTTTGTTTTGTTTTGTTTTGTTTTACGAAGGTGTATAATAGTGAAATGAGAACAGACCTTGAGAGGAGCTAAACTTTAAATTAGGAAGCTCTGGCTTCATTTTCTACCTCAGAAACTTAGGTGTGAGTGCTTTAGAAGCAAGAACTTGTTTGTTTGCTTATTTTCTTCTTTTTTTTTCCTTTTGTCTTTCTTTGAATCCCTAGAGCTTAGCACAATTATTTCTCGCAAGTAATAAGTACTATGTAAATGTTTAAATCGCTACAGTCATTATTTATTCTTTGACATCTTTAAAATGAGAGATTTCAACTTGATAACTTTTAAGTTCTTTTTTAATTACATCACTATCATAAATACATACCCAATTACAAACTCCTTTTTGATAGTTATTTATGTAATTCTGGACAAATTCTTTAACTTTTCAAACCTCAATTCCTTTAACTATAAAATGGAAATTATAACCTACTCAATAAGAGCTTATTTATATTCATTTTCTCATGTGTTCCAAACAATTCTAGGAGAGAAGGTATATGATTCTATCCATTTTATAAATGTTTGAATTGAACCTGAGAAAGATTAAGTGATATGGTATAAAGATACTGAGTAAATGAAGCAAGATTTTAACTCAGATATTCCCAATCCCAAATCCTATCCACTATACCAAACTGCCTTGCTTTACACTTGTAAAATGTCTTGCAAAACTTAAAATACTAAATGTGTTAAAATAAATAACTGAGGTCAAACTTTCTTTTGGGGTGCAGAAAGGAGACAACATGAAAAATCTCAATAAATGTAGATAGTAGAATATTGAAATGAAGGCCAGAATACTACAGAATATGATTTCATAATTTTAGAGCTATAAATTTTAAGGCTAAAACTCTATAAATTTTTAGAATTCCTAGTCTTCTGTAAGACTAGACTCATATGCCACTTTGTACTTTCCTTTTCCTTGTCCCCTTGCCTCTAGTTTCCATCTGTGAGTTCCTTATTCTCTAAGGTTACTTTCCAATAATTATATATATTCTTTTAATATGTATATTTGTTTATCTCTTCCATTAGAATGCAAAGTCCTTTGAGGGTAGGCAAAATAAGAGTTCTCTAGGCCTAACCTCTAGAGAGATCTTAATTCAAATTTGTCTTGTACTCATTGGTCCACATCATATGTAGAACCTGAAAAATCAAATAATATCTGTATTTCAGAACATCGGATGTTAAGACTGAATTTTCATCTAGTTTGGAGAAACCCAAGATACTCCTAAAAGAAACAAGGGGGAAATGATTTCCTTTAGCAGTGAAGAGATCAATCTAAGTGACTCTGGATCCTTAGTAATAAAGGAAGTCATAATGATAAGAATGAGGGTAAAAAAAAAGGGAAAGTAATGATAAAAAATCCAAAGCCTTTCTATGTTTATATCCCAGTGAGATTTGAAATAATATGGCTTGAATAGCCCCCATCGAATTCCAGAGCAGCAAGTTGTACTGCACAGAATAGGTTGTTCATACATATTTGTTGACGGATAGATTGACTTAATGTCTAAACAAATATCCTAGAATTGTAAAACTCTGCAAAAAAGACCTAAGAGATCATTCTTTGTGACATGTTATTTTATATACAAGGATATTTTATCCTGTTAGACAAAAAAACTAAGAGTCAAATTCTTTTGTGTGGTAAGAGAAAAGGAACTGAAATATAAAGATTACTTGTTAACAGATTTAAACGTTTTAAAATTTAAAATTATAATCTCCTCCTCACTCTGAGACTTAGTTTCTAATTAATAAATGAAAAGGATTGATGGTTATGACCTCTAAATAATTTTACAAATCTAAATGCAGGATCCTATTATTCTACTAGAATCCAAGTAGGAAGTACTGATAAGTATTTAAAAACTGAATTTCTGGGTGGGAAAAAGTACTCACTAAACACTTTGAAACATAATCTGCAATACTCATATTATCTCCATCATTTCATTAAATCTATATAATCAATAAAATAATAAATTAATTGTAGCATTTGCAAATTTCTGTAAATGCTTCTCAGTGTAATTTTTACAATGAACTCTAGAGCCAAAAGAATATGACTGCAATATATTGCTGAATCAGATTATAATTTATGTAGGGAATAATGAATTATTAATGGTCAACCTAGACAGAGAGTGGGTAGACAGAGGTCCTACTACTGTGAGATCATGGGCAACTCACTTAACCTCTCATACAAATGAATCTCATGTGTAAAGTGGTAATGGGAGTGTGGATAGATAATCTCTAAGGGCTTTTCCAGTTCCAAAATAATGTGATATTATGATTTATGTCTCAATTCCTTTGTTTAAATCATTCCTCTTACATGGAATGTGTTTTCTGACGTCTTTCCAACTATCTGAATGCTTCATAACCTTCAATAACCAATTCAAATATCAAGTATCTTTATGAAGACTTCCTTAACAACCTTATTTGGAGCTTATGTTTATATATATATATATATTTACATATACATATATGTGCATATGTATATGTATATATATGCATACATATATGCATATTATATATACACATATATGTGAATATATATGTGTGTATGTATAATGTATTTATAGGTATAGATCTCTAATATATATGTATTATATATATAATGCATGTATAGGTGTAGATCTCTAATGTATATGTATTATGTATATATGTGTGTGTGTGTATATATATATTTTTTTCTTTATATCTTTGCATTCTGTATACAGAGTGTTTGCATGTAGTAGACTGTCAATATATAATTGATATGTGTATTGAATTATAGATGGACCAAATCTCATAGACATCCTATGACCAGAAAGACATAATTGTCTAATTGAGAAAATCAGATCCCAAAGATTTGAACTTAATTAAGGTCACAGTTATTCAGTGGGAGACTTTGGACCAGAACCTGTATCTTCTGAACTCCCTGGTAATTTTATTATATTCTGCAAGAATTAATATTTAAAATATGTACTTGTTATATACTAGATATGCAAGATAATTATTATAATTATACAATTTGAGAATCACTTTTTAAAATATATTTTACTGAAAATATTTGCTTTCTTTCAGATAAGGAATGCCACTTTGCCTTCTGCAGCTTTCATACCACTTCGCCTCTGAAGAATGTTTCTGTAAGAGCTGTCCATGAAGACAAGTAAATATGCAAGAGGAAAATATATGGGACATTCTGTGTTCTTTAAAATATGTATGCTCAAATAAATAAATAAATAAATATAATACAAAAAAATAAAATATGTATGGTCAATTTGGGACTATATTAAAAAAAATCACTAAAATGTCCATCCATTTTGATCTGGAGATTCCAAAATTTCATAATTTGCTCCATTCATATCAATGACAAAATAAAAAGACTCAAATGACATATATCAAAATATTTATAGCTGCACTTTTTGGTAGCAAAAACCAAATACAAAAATTGAAAACAAAGAAGATCCCTATGTACTGATAAATAGTAAAAGGAGTATATGAATATAATGAAATATTACTGTGTTTAAGAAACAAATAATATATTAAACCAAAGAAGTATGGGAAGACATTCACTGTTATCAAATGAAGTAAGTAGAATTGAGAAAATCATAAACACAAAATCATAAACATAACCACAACAGTGGAACAGCAAATGAAAAGTGAATTTGGGATCATTATGATGACTAAGCTTAATCCTGAAAAGCATATATGAGAAGACATCTTCCCATACTTTTTTCTCTGGGTGAGGCATAATTGGTGTGGAATGGTGAATAAAATATCAAACTTTTTGAATATGTTGATTTATTATAAGGAATAACTATTGAGAGATCATAAAAAAGGGAAAAGGACCTGCATGCACAAAAACGTTTGTAGCAGCCCTTTTTGTAATGGCAAGAATCAGGAAACTTAGTAGATATATATCAGTTGGAGAATGGCTGAGTAAATTATGGTATATGAGTGTTGCGGAATATTATTGTTCCATCAGAAAAGATCATCAAGCTAATTTCAGAGAATCCTGGATAAACTTACATGAACTGATGCTAAGTGAAGTGAGCAGAACCAGGAGATCATTGTATACAGCAATGACAAGATTATAATTCGGTTAATTTTAATGGATGTGGTTCTTTTCAACAATTAGGTGATTCATAATATTTCAGCAGACTTGGGATGAAGAGAGCCTTCTACAACCAGAAAGATGATTGTCAGGACTGAATATGAATTGCAGCATAGTATTCTGATCTTTTGTTGTTGTTGGCTTGTTTTTTGTTTTTGTTTTTGTTTTTTTTTTTCTTTTTGATCTTATTTTACTTGTGCAGCATGTCAATTGTGGAAATACATATAGATGAATTGTACATGCTTAACCTATATTGTATTACTTGCTGCCTATGGTGAGGGTGAGGGAAAAGAGGGAGAAAAATTTGGAACACAGGGTTTTGCAATAGTGATTTTTAAAAATTTATTTTTAATACAGATTGCTTATCAATCATGTTGGGAAAAATAAAAAAAATCAGAGCAAAAAGCAAAAAAAAATGAGAAAAAGAAAAAAATACCAAACAAACAGAAAACAGAAGTAAACATAGCATATGTTGATTTATATTCCATCTCCACAGTTGTTTTTTGAGATACAGATGGCATTTTCTGTTCAAAGTCTATTGGGATTGCTGAACCACTGAGAATAATCAAGCCTTTCATAATTGATCATTGCACATTCTTGCTGTTAATGTGTACAGTGTATTCCTGGTTCTGCTTGTTTTGGTCAGCCTCAGGTTGTGTAGATCTTTCCAGGACTTTCTATAATCAGCTTATTCATCATTTATCAACGTTTTGTATGTATATAAAAGACTCTAGAGCTGTGAGCTGCCAATTCTAAGTTCACTTGCTTAATTATAAAAATGAATTTGAGACCTTTTACACTTGTTTTTCCTTGTCATGGTAACTGAACTCAGCATGGAGGAGGTGATTTAACTGCATGAAAAGTCCCCCAAAATATTTTTGTATCTTCAGCCCCATCTCTTGATTAATAGAAACAAATAATCATCTTATGCCGACTTAGGTCAATGACGGTGATAGTTTGTACCTTTTCCTCCAGCTTAAGTTAAAAAGAAACTCATTCATCTTACTCTACTTAGTCACCACCTTAGTCACCACCTCATCAGTGGAGATATTCCTTATTCATTCAACTTGTGATCCTGTTAACTTTGAATTTTGCTTATTTTAGCTTTGTATCACATATCAATAAATGGAATGATTCTTCATTTAATATCGTTGTTCTTGAACATCTAGGTATCTAGCCCAATAAAAACAAAGTTCTAGAAGGAAAAGGCATCTCAGATTGTGAGGAAGATCTGAGGTCCATTTCATTAGAGGAGACCCTGGACCACTTAATAAAGTACCATTGGTTAAATGCTATACCTCAGTCTCTTTTATTGTAGGTATGCTAATTGTATAGTGTTTAAGAAACAATAAATATATTAAAGGCAGAGAAGTATGAGAAAGTATATGGACTGATATTAAGTATAGTAAATAAGTCTTTGGAAAACACATATACAAAGAAAGTCCATCAGAGGAAATATTGAAAATATTTCTACTTTAAAAGCTTACCCTAGAGGTTTGTAATGTTTTTCTCCAAAAATGATTTTATATTTAAAAATTACATAAAATGGACTGGCCTGAAAGGATAAATGTAGCTTTTCTATGAAATTTGAGAATATGTTTAATTTTATTTTATCATCAGAAATTAAACATTTAATAACTTGTTCATTGACACCAAGGAAGTGGTCTTTGAGAACTCTCACAAGCTCTATTTTAGAAAATAAATATTCGATAGATCTACATTACACCTCATACCAAAATAAGGTCAAAATGGATATGTGATTTGGGCATAAAGGATGATACCACAAACAAATAAGAAGAACAAGGAATATTTTATCTACCAGATATATGAAGCAGAAAGGAATATGTGATCAAAGAAGAATTAGAGAGCATTATGAAAGGCAAAATAGACAACTTTGATTAAATTAAATTAAAAAGGTTGTGCACAAACAAAACCAATACAAACAAGATTAAAGGGGAAGTACAGAGCTGGGAAATATTTAACAGCCCGGTTTTTCTGATAAAAATCTCATTTCTAAAATATACAAAGAATTGTTTCAAATTTGTAAGAATACACGTCATTTCTCAATTTATAAATGGTCAAAGGATATGAACAGACAATTTTCAGATGATAAAATTAATGTTAGCTATAGTTATAAGAAAAAATGCTCCAAATCATTCATGATTAGATAAATGAACATTGAAACAATTCCGAGGTACCACCTCATACCTCTCAGATTGGCTAAGACTACAAGAAAATATAATGATAAATATTGGAGGGGATATGTGAAAATTGGGACACTACTGCATTGTTGGTGGAGTTGGGAAATGATCCAACCATTCTGGAAAGCAATTTGGAACTATGACCAAAAAGATATAAAACTATGCATACCCTTTGACCCAGCAGTGCCATTACTGGGTCTATATCAGAAGGAAATTATAAAGGTGAGAAAAGGACCCACATGTGCAAAAATATTTGTAGTCCTTTTTGTGATAGCAAAGAATTGGAAAAGGAGTAGATGCCCATCAATTTGGTAAAGGCTGAACAAGTTATACTATAAGAAGATAATGGAATATTATTGTTCTATAAAAAAATGAATAAGCTGCCTATAGAAAGGCCTGGAAAGATTTAAATGAACTGATGCTGAATAAAAAAAGAAGAGCCAGGAATACTTTGTATGCAATAACAGCAAGAATGTTCAATGATCACTTACGCAAGGCTTGGTTTTTCTCAGTGATCTAAAGCAATCCCAATAGACTTTCTACAGAAAATGCCATCTGTCCAGAAAAAGAACTAAGGGGATGGAATGCAAATGAACTCATGCTATGTTCACTTCTGTTTTTCTGTTTTGGTTGTTTTTTGTTTTGTTTTGTTTTGTTTTGTTTTGTTTTAGTCTTTCCCATGGTTTCTCTCTTTTACTCTGATTTTTCTCTCCCAACATGATTCATAAAGCAACATGTGTTAAAAATAAATTTTAAAAAAGGTGTCCTTATATTAAACTGAATTCTACTTTTTTGTCATTCATTTATCCTAGTCCTACTCTTGAGGGTCAAAGTTAATCTTATTCCTGTTCTATATCACAGTC